>CM053505.1:99873821-99932583 GCA_028627145.1 Eidolon dupreanum
TGCCCACCTAAGAGCACTGTCAAAAACAATGGAGATCTTGACCGTGAGCATTTAAAAGGGCACTGGGAGCTACAGATCACAGTGGCAACAAATGAAACAGCAAAGAGCCAGAAGTTTCACAGAGGGGAACAAGACAGCAAGAACAAGCCTGGGCTCCCACTCACCCCTGAGTGTATGGAAGGTTAAGCATACGTGCTAGGCTGCACCCACTCAGGAGGAATCAGAGGGCGATGTGGGGCCAATTGAAAAGTGTTCCTCAAGAAATGCACAGATCCATCAGCAAAGAGCCTTGAGCCTGACTTGCTCAAATGGCTTCAGGAGAACTTCTTACCAAACAACCGAAAATTAAGCTACTCTGATCCAGGGGTGATGGTGTGGACCCCAAGAAGACTCATTTGATGTGAACCCCAAAAAGGAATTTAGCCTCTGAGATGGGTTCCTCATGGTCAGCTGGGGGCCCAAATCCCATAAATAATAAAAGCCTAGCAGTCATTTTCTGACAGGGCCTTCTCATACACTCTGTCTACCCGGAAGAGCCTCAGATGTCCCGTTTGTCAATGCCCCCTCTGAGTCAACCACTGCCAAGAAGCTCTGCCAAGAACTGAGACCTGCCCTGGCCAATCAGAACTGCACAATTTAGATACCTCATTTACATAAAACAGACCTAATTGAGAATCTGGGTGGGAACTTTCGCTGTAAAAGGCAGCCTCCCCTTTGTCTTGGTGGAATGCAATTTAAGTTGCTACCTGAATCTGTTTCTGAGGCTGCAGCACCTTTTTTCTCACATAGATGCCTTTTATTCTTTATTATGGTCTAAAATTAATTTTGGTTTAGTAAAGAAGCCAAGCTTAAAAACTAAAAACCAAATTGCCCTTCTGGTTTTTGGTTCCATGTGTAAGAAGCTTGGAAGTCACTATCCCGTCCTAACCACAAGTAAAAAGCTGAACATAAAAAATCAACAACTCTTCTTGGATCCATAAGAGAGGGGAAGACACAGGGCAAACTACTTCCCCAAAGACCGGAGAGACATACAGGCAAGCACAAGGAGTTGTGGCTTACCACAGGAGAGACTCATGAGTAGAAACTGCCAAGGAAACCAGTGCCAGAAGAAGAAATTATGAATTATAAAACAGAGATCACTGGAGGCGCAGTGTGGACAAGTCTGAGAGTTAAAAACTGTAGAGGAATATAGTCATGGGGGCACTCACAATATTCTCAGATGGACCTACAAGAGGCTCCACTGGATTCCCATAACAAATATCAGGGGAAAAAATCCTCCTGGGTTTTTGGCAGGAGAGGAGGCTAAAAGAAACTATTGTAAAGCCCAGAGCAATCTATTCATCTTAATAAAACTTGCCCTCGGAGGAAACTAGTTACCCCGAGTCTAACCTCCTGGGGTATTAACAAAGCCTAACTGACATAGAGAAGAGAAATACTCACCCCTACCCTATTCTAGCCATTTTGCACCACCTAAGAGGGGAGAAAAAAACTGAGAAACACTTGTGAAATTCACAGTTCAGAGGCGTAGCCTCATCAAAGGAACTGAGAACTAATCATAGGGCTACAGAATTCCTCCACTCCCTACAAACCTAACCAATGCATTAAGAAGATCCTACTTATAATAATTCCTTTCACTCAGTGCATCATGTCCACCTATGAAGAAAAATTACAAAGCACATCAAAAGGCAAAAACAATTCAAAGGAACAGAGCAAGCATCAGAACCAGACATGGCAGAGATGTTAGAATTATCAGGCTGAGAATTTAAAATTACTGTAGTTACTTATTCTAAGGGCTCTAATGGATAAAGGAGATAGATGAGTAATGTAAGCAAAGAGATGGAAACCCTAAGAAAGAAACAAAAATAAATACTAGAGATGAAAAACACTGTAACAGACATGAAGAATGTCTCTGATGGGCTTTTTAATAAACTGGACATGGATAAGGAAGAATCTGTGAGCTAGAGAATATATCAACATAATCACTGAAAACAGAAAGGCAAAAACAAAGGTTGAAAAAAAAACAACAGAATATCCAAGGACCGTGGGATAGCTACAAAAGGTGTAACAAAAGTAAAATGGAAATAATTGAAGGGGAAAAAACATGAGAAAGGAACAGAAGAAATACTTGAAAAAATAATGACTGAGAATTTCCACCAAATTCATATCCAATACCTAAGCACATATCCAGGAAACTCAGGGAACATCAAGCAGGATAAATGCCGATGAAATTACACTTAGACATATCATTTTCAAATTATAGAAAATCCAATATAAAGAAAAAAATCCTGAAACAAGCCAGAGATGGAAAACATCTTATCTATAAGGATGCAAAGATAAAAATTACACCCAACTTCTCAGAAACCATGCAAGAAGAGAGTAGAGTGAAATATTTAAAGTGTTGAGAAAAATACCACCAACCTAAAATTCTGTACACTGTGAAAATATCATTCAAAAGTAAAAAAAGAAATAAAGACTTTTTCCTTTTGAGGGAATTTGTTGCCAGTAGACAAATCTTACAAGCAATATTAAAAAGAAGTTCTTTGGAGAAGGAAGCCATTTTGGTGAGTTTTGCTGATTATGGAGGAGGCTAAAGATGTGTGTGGGCATTGAGTATATGAGAAAATTCTGCACCTTCCTCTCAATTGTTATAATCCTAAAACTGCTCTAAAAATTGTTTCTTTAAAAATATCAAATCACGCTCATACCTGGGGAGTTCTTAGAGACTGTGGACATGCTCAAGACTACCCTTTCAGATATGCCCAGAGAGAAAACCTGCTAGCTACTAGCCTCTGGCCGAACGCAGGGCAAAATTATAAATTCATTTCACCACGAACAAGATAGGGGGAAATCTAATTAGGTAGGTGGACTTAAATGCAACCTTTGACCTTAAGTGGCTTACGTGGATGCAGGGGTGAACCCTAGAAAGCCATGAAAAGACAAAAACAAAGGGAAAAACTCTGAATAGGAACATAAGAGGTCACAGACTATGTGGGGGAAAACAGACTTCACAGAATTAGTCCAATCGAGTGGCCAAATGACCAAACAATAAGAACAACAGTAAGTTCCAAAGAGGGGGATCGATATCCAGACTTGTTACAATACATTATCCAAAATGTGTAGTTTTCAACAAAATATTACAAGACATACAAGAAAACAGTGAAGTGTGGCTCATACAGAAGAAAAAGAACAGGCACTAGAAAATGCTTTTAAGAGGTCTCAGATATTGCACTTAGTAAAAAAAATATTTCAAAGCAGCTACTATAAATATGTTCAAAGAACTGTAGGAAACCATGGTTAAAGAAGTATAAGAAGGTATAACAATGATTCATCAAATACAGTGAGAGTATATCAATTAAGTAATAGAAATTATAAAAAAAAGCCAAATGGAAATTCTGGAGTTGAAAAGTACATTAACTGCAATAAAAATTCACTAGAGAGGCTCAACAGCAGATGTGAGCAAGCAAGAAAATAAATACACTTGAAGATAGATTGATAGTGATTATGCAAATGTGAAGAACAAAAAAAAGAGGAGGTAGATAAGGGTAAAAAGGGTCAAATATATGGTGACAGAAGGAGATTTGACTTTGGGTGGTGAACACACAATGCAATATACAGATGATGTATTATTGAATCGTACACTTGAAACCTATATAATTTCATTAACCAATATTATCCCAATGAATTTAACTTAAAAAGAGGGAAAAAGAAAAAAGAACAGAGCCCCAGAGAAGTGTGAGATATCATTACACACACCAACATATGCAAAATGGGAGAACCAGAAGGAGAGAAGTGAGAAAGGGATAGAAAATATATTCAAAGAAGCAATGGTTGAAAACTTCCCAAACTTGATGAAAAATAATAATCTACACATCTAAGAAGCAAAAAGGGCCCCAATTAAATAACACAAAAAATCCACACTCAGACACATTGTGACCAAATTATTGAAAGTCAAAGATAAATAAAAAATCTCGAAAGCAGTAAGAGAAAAATGATTCACCATGTAAAAGGGAACAACAATAAGATTACTCCTCATCAGACACAGTGGGGGTAATAAGGCAGGGATGATGCAATCGAAGTGCTTAAAGAGAAAAAAGGGCTGTCAACTAGAAATCCTGTATCTGGAAAAACTATTTTCCAAATTGAAGACTAAATAAATACATTCCCAGATAAACAAAAACAGAGAGAATTTATTGCCACCCAATCTGCCCTACAAAAAAATACAAAAGAACATTCTTCAGGCTGAAAGCAAGTGATACCAGACAATAATCTGAATTCATATAAAAAGAGTGTTAGTAAAGTAATTATGTAGATAATTATAAAACACAGTACCGATTGTCTATTTCTTCTTCCTTCCTTTCTTATTTAAAAAGCGACTACATAAAAATCTATAAAATAAGATAAAACGAGATAAAATAAACTATAAAATATTGTTAGAATATTACATATGTGGCATGTTTGACAATAACAGTACAAAGACGTGGTACAAATGAAGTTATAATTAGAGTAAGGAAATGACACCAGATGTTAACTCAAATCTACAGACGCAAATGAAGAAAACCATACAAAATGATAAGACAGTAATATACCAGAAAGTCTATAAATATATTTGTGCTCTGCTTTTTTTCTCTCATCTTTTAAAAAATACATAAGTGTACATAAGGCACTAATTATAACCATGTATTGTTGAGTTTTTAAACATATATAGACATAATACATATAATAATAACAAAAAGAAAAGGGAATATGATAACAGCAAAAAAGAGAAAAGGGAATGGAATTACATCAAAGCAAAGTTTTTACTGGAATAAAGTTAGTATAAATCTGAAGTAACTTCTAATAAATCAAGATGTATATTGTAAGCCTTAGAACTACCACAAGTAAAATAACTCAAATAATATGTAATTTTTTAACTGTTAAAGAAATGTAAATGGTGTATTATAAAACAACCATTTAAGAACCAGCAATTCTACTACTAGGTATATACACAAAAGAACTGAAAGCAGGGACTCAAGCAGCTACTTATACACCGATGTTCATAATAGCATTATTCACAATAGCAAAAAAGAAGGAAACAACTGAAATGATCATCAGCCGATGAACGAGTAAACAAAATATGGTAACTCCCTAAAACAGAATATTATTTACCCACAAAATGCAATGAAATATTGCTATAACATGAATGAACCTTGAAAACATTATGCCAAGCAAAATAAGCCAGAAATAAAAGGACAACTATTATATGGCTCTATTTATTTGAGGAACCTAGAATATGCAAAGACATAGAAAGTGGAATAAGTGGTTGCCAAGGGCTGAGAAGAGTTGGGGTTAGGGAGTTACTGTTTAATAGGCATTGCATTAGTTTGGGATGATGAAAACATTCTGGAAATGGGCGGTGGTGATGGTTACACAACATTACAAATGTACCTAAAGCCACGCTCTTCAAAATGGTTAAAATGGTAAACTTTATGTTACGTGTATTTTACCACAATAAAATAAATTGGTAAAAAAAAAAAGGAAGAAATGATGTTCTCATATATGCCACGACATGGAACAACCTTGAAAACAGTATGCTAGTAAAATAAGCCAGACATAAAAGAACAAATATTGTGTGATTCCACTTCATGAAGTATCTAGAATAGGCAAATTCAGAGAGACAGAAAGTCGATTAGAAGTTACCAGTGGCTGGAGGCGGGAGCAGGGATAATGTTTAAAAGTTACAGAATTTCTGTTTGGGTGATAAAAAAGTTTGGAAATAGATAGTGATGATGGTTGCATAACTCTGAATGTAATTAATGCCACTGAATTGTATGCTTAAAATGATTAAAATAGCAGATTTTATGTTATGTTGTATTATCACAATAAAAAATAAAATTTATTTCCAAAAAATATCCACTTAAGACAAAAGGAAGTAGTAAAGAAGGAAAAGAGGGGAATTTTTCATGAGACATACAGAAAACAAAAAGCAAAAAGTCAGATATAAATCCGACAATAACATTAATATTAAATATGAATGGATTAAACAACACAATAAAATGGCAGGGATTTTTGAACTGGATTAAAAAAAAACAAGATCCCACTATTTGTTGTCAACGAGAGACACACTTTAGATTCAAAGATACAGAGAGGTTGAAAGTAAAGGAATGAAAAAAGTTCTATCATTTAAACAGTAACCATAAGAGCACTAGAGTGGCTGGCTATACTAAAATCAAACAAAATAGACTTCAAGACAAAAGTTTTACTAGAAATAAAGAGGGATTTTTTAATGCGAAAAGGGCAAATCCATCAGGAAGGTATAACAATTATACACATATGGACCTAACAACGGACACCCAAAATACATGAAGTAGAAGCTGACAAAACTGAGTGAAGAGATACATTATTCAACAATAATAGTTGGGGACTTCAATACCCCACTTTCAAAAACAGACAGAAGTAGGCAGAGAAACAAAAAGGTTACAGAAGACTTGAACAATACTATAAACCTACTAACCTAACAAACATCTATACCACACTCCACCCAATAAATAATATCAGGCTATACTTTCTTCTCAAGTGCACATAAAACATTCTCCAGAATAGAATATTCTAGGCCTTAAAAAGCCTCAGTAGAATTAACAGGACTGAAATCATACAAAGTACGTTCTCCACCTACATGGGATTAAATTAGAAATCAAGAAGGGACAGAAGTTATGTGGAAATTAAACAACACACTCTTAAATAAACAATAGGTTAAAGAATAAAACACAAGTGAAATTTAAAAATATCTTGTGCTGAATGAAGTGGGATGGAACTAAAACAATGATTTGGGAAAATTCTACAGCTGTAAATAACAATACTAAAAAAGAAAAAAGATCTCAACATTTCACCTTAGAAAAATGAAAAAAGGAGAGCAAACTAAACCTAACGCAAGCACAGAGGGAAAAAGTCATAAGATTATAGTGGAAACAGATGAGATAGATAACTGAAAAGCAACACAGAAAAAACAAGAAAACCAAAAGTTGGTGCTTTGAAAAGATCCAACAAACAGACAAACCTTTAGCTGGACTGACCAAGAAAAGGACAGAGAAAATTCAAATTACTAAACTCAGAAATCGAAGAGGGCATGTCACTACCAGCCTCTGGAAAAAGACTATTCCTGAAACAGTGGAGATCTGGTGTCACAGCTGTGTGCCCTTGTATAAACCTCTTCATCTCTCTCAATTCCCATTTCCTTATTTGCACAAAAAGAAGTTGATGTATAGCCATCATGTTCATACTATACGCAGGAAAATCATTTTTGCAAGCAAAACCTTCCAAGGACACACACTACACAGGAAAGTGATGAGAGCCTAACCCGGCTGGAGCATGATGGGGATCTCAGAGAACTGTGGGTAAGCCTCCTCTTCCTCTTAAAGGAGATTCCAAGGCTCTTCTGGCAGAACCCTGGGGCGCCACAGAACACAGTTTCTAAATCACTGAACTATAGGATCTGTAAGGATTCTTGCAGCTCCAAAGCATTATTTATACCAAATTATCTTATTAAAATTGCTATTATACAATTTGTTATATTTCCACAAGATGGTGCTAATACATTCCGTTTTCCATTAAAACAGGTGGTGAGTATAAGCAGTTTTATAGTTAATAATTTTATTATAGTCCATGATTATATAATACCTTTAACTTTTCAAAGTACTATTATGTTACTTATGTTATCTTCATTACAAGCTTGTGACACAGATAATACTGCACCTATTTTTCAGATGAGGACATCCCAGCACATAGTAGTTAGGTGAATGACACAAAGTCACACAGTTGATTAGTAACAGATTTTCCGCTGCTAGCTCTGTAATCTTTCCCTAAATCACACAACCTGACTTGCCATAATATTGTAAAATTCTCAAGGTCCCAGGCTGAGAACAGAAGGGAAAAGAAAGGAATGAACATTAAGGAGCACTAAAACTGATATAAACTTCCCTTGGATCCATACACTGAACCATTAATATTTGTGCACATAAATACACTTATATTTCCTTCATTCTTTCCTTTATTTCTTATTAGAAGACCTCTGGTGATATATATTCCTACATAACCAGAGTAAAGGCTAAACATTGATAAATAAAAAAATCTCACAAATAATCTCCTGGTTGTAAACGTAATAGCTATTTTTAAACTCACCATGGAAATGACATAACTCAAAGCATGTGAATTTAGAAAACGACAGTATAATTTTTGCTGAATTCTCCTCTTCTGATTCCACGAGAGGTACAGAAAATTTTATAGAAGCAGGCAAGAGGCACACTTCTTTCTTTCTCTACAAGAGGATACTACACATAGGGCAAAAACTATTCTCAACTGATACAGAGCAACCCGATTAGCTACTAACTGAGAGGTTTAGATTCATTTTAGAGAAATTAAAAATAATGTTAGAAAGGGAGCTAAAAAATTATTCCTCCTCTAAGATTGTCAACTCAATTATTTATTCATATCCAAAAAATCTAACAACACTAAGTTTAGGTTGTTGTGAGTTTGTTTAAGAAAGTGTCAGAAGGATGCCGAAGAAATCATGCTTTCTTTGGATCCTGAGGAGAGAAAGACAGCTCAGAGCTCTAGCACGTGGAGTGGAGAAATCCTCTCATTTTGTAACCTGCAAGACTCTCCTCTTCAGGAATATATAAGCACTGAGTGTCTGACCTGTATGTCAAAGAAGTAAGGTCTTTTAAACTTCATTTATTAAGATCAATGTTAGATTATTTTTTACAGTACCCCTTCAGGGTTTTTTTTCCAATTCTGCAGGTTTTTTGTCCAATTTAAATATCTTTTGTCATTTTCCCAATTTGTCTCACTGTCACCAATAAAACAAGGGATTACCAATCTGGAATTTTCCTATCTATACTCTGGCTTGGTTTCTTTCCATTAGTCTTTATTTATAGTCCATTCTGAAAAAAAAAAACCCTCAATTCCTTAAATCCTCCAAATATATTTCATTGATTCTCATATTTTCCTTGTCATTGAATATATTAAAAGAGCTTTTAAAAATTGTTTTTGAAAAAAAAGCATAAAGAATATAAAGTAAAATGTTAATACTGAGCATTTATGAGTGTAGGATTATGAGGCACATTTTCTTTCCATGTTATGTATTTTTGCGATAGTTAAGTGTTTATAATTAGCATAGATAATTTCTTTAATCAGCAAAGAAGCTTTAAACATTATTTTTACTATGTCCATGGGTATTGCCCTTTCATTTTGACTGTTCTCCCCTCAATTTAATTTATCATAATTAGAAAATAGTTGTTCTTACAGCAAAGGAAAAAAAGTGAGTCTTTTGAGTGTTTACCAGCCAGTAGCTCCAAAGAACACAGTTGAATGAATTAGAAAGAACTACTACAAACCTAAAAACATTACCAGTGATTAAGGATATGACTAAAGTTTGGGATTAGGGCGTTTTCCTCCTGAGGAAAAAAGTGTGCAAAATCTTTACAGTAAATCAGTGTAAACCCATAGCCTTTAGAGCTGGACTTATTTATTATTTGTTGGTTTACATGGCTTCTTGTAAAATACTAATTAGTTACAGCACAATTTCTGTACACCTTTTCTAAAAGCCAACTTCAGCAAAATATATGTCCAGATCATTAGATAACACTTTGAATGATAAACACTAAATTTAAATTCCACCAGGGCAACTGAGAGGTCACTAACAAGTCCCCTAGATTGTGAAGAAAGTTCTATATCAATAGTCTCTTCCCATTTACCTATTCTTGCCTTCTGCCATGAGCGAACACAGGAGATCGATATAGCAAGAATTACAAAAGAGAAGGAAAAGGAGAAAAAATTATATTTTATTAAACAAAAAACCCTCTTGAATATAGTTCCAAAGCTAGCTTTCTAATTTCAAAAATCTAAAATTTTATATTCTATAGAGTCCTAATACACCACAGCAGGTATCTTGACACCCAGCAGGTAAAGTAAGCTGAAGGATTCTCAATGTCCTTCCAAGTACAGCATCTTTCTCTAAATGTGTGGCATCTTTAACAAGTGGACATGGTGTGTGGGTGGGGGAGGTGGGAAAATAATAATAATTAATAATAATAATTATTATTATAAGGGTACATGATCAGAAGAGTGTGGTAAAAGCAAGGAGAGCAGCAGCTGCTCTTGAACTTTTCCTAGCAAAAGAGAAGGGAGGGAAGAGACACAAACTGAGAAAAGTCTGAAACTGAGATGTGTTAACAAGGACTGAGGGGAAGAAAAGAGCTTTATAAACAGTACCCATTTACCACCCTTTATGTTCTAGGCTTCTATTTCAACAAAATTCTAACATACTACAGCAACTTTGATATCTTAGCATTCGTGAGAGAACCGGGCTTTTCCTTTTAGACTGGATGGGCACTTCCAAACTGTATATAACCTCTAACATGATATTCGCTGTTCTCAAAAGACAGGCCTGTAGAGCGTGCACTCAACTCTCCATGGCCTCCTTCTGGTATAAGCTCTAAAATAATCCCAAGAAGTAGGTATCACAATATTCACAGTGTTACAGTGACGTCGTAGATGGTTCAAATTTTGACTGAGAGTTGATCTAATACTAGAAAAACTATACACTGTGCTGAAATTCCTATTGTTAATATTGATCATTATTTTGCCTTTTTAAAGCAAGTTATTTTATTAATTTATTTAAATTAGTTTCAAGTATGCAGTGTTAAGGGTGGAAAATTTCAAGTGAGCCAACTAGTTAAGTCAGCTACAGGGAAGAAATATCTTTAGATGCCAGAAGTCATCCTGCTTGCTAGGGTGTGGTACTAGGAGATGGATTGTATGTATAAAGATATGCTAAAGGCCAACTTCTGCTTCTGTAATCTGCTTACTTGTTTAATGTTAACCAGGGTGTGGTACTAAGAGATGTATTGTATGTATAAAGGTATGCTAATGGCCAACTTCTGCTTCTGTGATCTGCTGGCTTATTTAATGTAGTTTTAGGCTTTATAAGGTGCCTCTTTTGGGAGCTCGGGACTGATCTCCTCTAATCCTGCATGGCAGCATCGCCTGACGGCTAATAAAGGCTCACAGTTCATCTCAACTGGCTCCATGGGTCTTAGATTCAATCGAACCACAACATTTGGAGGCCCCAGTGAGATTTCTCCAGAGGGGGAGATCTCCTAAGACCCACGACCCCAGCCACCTTAGGCGAGGACCTGCCCCGTCCAGGGGACAGCTGCTGAGAGACGTTCCTCAGCCCCGGGCGCCAGGCGTACTCGCCCAGGAAGGCAGGTGGACAAAAGGTCCAATTCTGTAACAACTGGGCACGAGCCATCTGGAGCAACTTCACTGGTGAGTCAGACAGCACTACAGGCACTCAGGTTTTTGGGTATCTGTCTTGTGGTGGGCCCTATGGGGAACTAGTGGAAGGCTGGACGCAGCAATACTTTCCTAGTTCAGTCAAGGTCTGAGACAGCAGACTTGACTTCTGGTTTGGGTACGCTAGCGTTTTGTGTTACCTGTAGTTTGTCTTGTCTGTATTGTGTCTGTCTGTCCGGACTGGTCAAAATGTGCTGTTACCCTCCTATTGCCTTGGTTTTCATAAGCTTACTCCATATATCGATGTGTGGTATTTTCATTTTTTCCTTAGATCTTGGCCTCCGTGGCCCCGTCCGACTGGACGCTAGGTCAGAGGCTGATCCTAGCCCTGGCTTATTTGGCTTTTGTGGGGATCTTGCTTGTTTTTACTGACATGGGTCAGGCTTCTTCCTCGAATTGTCCTACCCCCCCCCCTTCAGTGCCTCCTTAACCATTTTAAGGATTTCAGGAGACGAGCCCAAGCCTACGGAGCTAGTGTCACTCCCTTCAACCTTCAGAGGTTCTGCCAGTTAGATTGGCCCACGTTTGGAACAGGGTGGCCATCAGAGGGGTCGCTCGACTTTCAAGCAGCCTTTCAGGTGTGGAGTATTATCTACGGAAATCCTGGCCACTCTGATCAGGCTCCCTACGTCGATGTGTGGATCGATATTGTTTCTGATGCCCCCAAGTACTTGAAGGACTGCCGCTGCGGCCAAGAGTCAAAGGCGACTCCCAAGTCTGTCCTTCTCTCCACACCAAAGGGGCCAAAAGAGCTGTCCAGACAGACACCTAACCCTCTTTACCCTTACAGGTACCCCGAGGACCCCGAGAGATCACTAATCCTCCCCCTTACTCCTCTTGTAACCCGTCCCTGTCTCCATCTAACAGGGAGGCAGAACCCCTCCAGAGTCTTCCCCATACCCACACTGGGGTTGTGTACCGGCCCCCACAAGACCCTGATCCTGTCCCTGACTCGTCGAACCAGGCAGCAGTCCTAGCCCCACTCTGGCAATTGGCTCCCCCAGTTGGAGGAGAAACCCAGAGGCCACTCATCATTCATGGTCTATGTCCCTTTTTCCACCAGTGATCTGTACAATTGGAAACACCAGAACCCCTCATTCTCAGAGAAACCCCAGGGATTAACCTCTCTCCTAGAGACTATTTTCTTTACCCACCAGCCGACCTGGGACGACTGTCAGCAACTCCTCCAGGTCCTGTTTATCTCAGAGGAGCGGGAGCGGATCCTGAGGGAGGCTGCAAAAGCGGTATTAGAGCCCAACAGGCAGCCCTCCACCGATCCAGCCCGCGTCCATCATGTTCTCCCGAACACCCATCCGCCTTGGGACCCCAACACCGACCAAAGTAAGGAGGCTCTCCAACAGTATCGCCAGCTTCTGCTCCAGGGCCTCCAGTCTGCGGCCGAGGGACGACCCACTAACTTATCTAAGGTAAGCGACGTCATCCAAACTAAGGATGAGTCACTGGCGGCATTCCTGGAATGACTATTAAGAGTCGTACAGGTTATATGCCCCTGTTGACCTGGAGGACCCTAATAATAGGAGGGCTGTGAATTTAGCCTTTGTCAGTCAGTCAGCCCCAGATATTAGAAAGAAACTGCAAAGAATGGAAAGATTTGAAGGAAAGAACCTGTCTGAGCTGGTCGAGATAGCTCAACAAGTATTCAACAGTAGAGATGACGTAGATATAGCACAGACTAAGAAGATGACCAAGGTCCTGCTTGCAGCCACACAAGGAGCCCAGCCAAAGGGGGCACCTAGGGCAAACAATGGACTCAGGAGAGTCAGGTTAGAGAAGGACCAATGCGTACACTGCAAGAAAAAGGGATATTGGAAGAATGATTGCCCTGAAAAAGGACAAGCCCCCAAAAAGAAGGCCCCCTCGTCCTCTTCGAGGACGCAGACTGAGGAGGTCAGGCTCTTACATTATGAGCCCCTGGGAGCCCGGGGTAACTTTACAAGTCGGGGGCAAGCCTGTGAACTTCTTGGTGGACACAGAAGCTACTTACTCTGTCCTACAAAGCACCCAGGGCCCACTCTCAAAGGAAAAGACACTTATACAAGGGGCGACTTGACCCAAGCCAGGATAACAGATCTGGGAAAAGGAACAATTACTCATTCATTTTACCAGTACTGGGGAGAAAGGAGAGGGCATAGCCTGGGGAAAGGATGAAAGAAAGGCATTTGAAGCCCTGAAGGCAGCCCTAACCACAGCCCCTGTGTTAGCCCTGCCCCACCTGGAAAAGCCATTCCAGCTCTTTGTTACTGAGGTGCGGGGAATCGTGAAAAGGGGTCCTGACACAGACCCTAGGTCCTTGGAAGCAACCAGTTGCATACCTCTCCAAAAGATTGTTTAGACATCTATATAGTTCATAAAATGATCCCCTCCCATTGCTCCCTCCACCTAGCCATCGTATTAATGCTAACGGCATTCCCTCTGCCATGCTAAGCAAGTTATTTTTGTATCTCCAAAAGGTGAAAAAATAACCAGGCAAAGAGATCGAAATCTTATATAATAACTAGAGCTAGAATTCAAGCTCTTCCTTGTTTTCCTCAGTCTCGTTCAAGTGACAAGAACACAAAAGACTCAAACATAGTGGTGCTCTATAAAGTTATTATTATAAAGATTTTTATAAATATGACTGCAAGCCATATTACCTTCCTAAAAATATAGCCACTTAATATATAGTAAACATTTAATATGTTAGCTAATGGTATGGATGTCAGTCATGAACTGTCACTATCATTATTTTCCTTCTGTAAGGTTTTCTTAAAAAATAATGACAAGTAAGAGGTCAACAACCCATGGCGTCTGTGAAAATCACCTACATGTCATGCGACTTCAAACCCTGGCCTACTCACTCTTACGACCAATTCCCGGAGAACATTCACCCTCATTCTTGGCATAAACTTCAAGCTCACCTCCACAGACTTAAGCTTCTAGAATCCATCTCTGGTACCAGCATATATTTTTTTGTCCTTCCCATTCCTGTCGTCTTGGCATACTAGTGATTTGATAGGTTGATGTCATATACTTTGTGAGTGCTCTACCCGCAAATACTGCCCAATAAAACTCACTCATCATTCACTTTACACAAAGGTTGTTAATTTAAAGGAAATCTATTGCAAAACTCATGCTAAACTAGTTAGCTCCTTTGGCTTATTTTAAACAATTTGTAAACATTATTTCTAATAAAAATTTCAAGTATACTACACTTGCGTGAAGCATTCCAAATTGAGACAAGTAAAGCTCTTACAACTGCATAAGCCTGCTCTGTCAGACAATTCTTTACAAAGTTTGACCAATCTTTGAGCACTAAAGTTATTTGCATAAAGAAGTTATTTGCATAAATATTCTGTTAGAGATATATATGCCTGTGAGTACTGCAATCTTAATGACTATGCATTTACCTCATTAATGGCAAATGTAAATTTCATAATAGTTGAACTAATTATGATAATCTCCAAATAACCAGAATTAACCCTGTACTCAGAAAGGGAAGATGTGTAGTGAATGGATTTGATATATTTTACTCCATGATCCCGATACTCAAAACACCTTATGTGACATATCCGAAAAAAATACATTTTTCACGTAAAGTCATTTAACTAGAAATTACTGAGTATCTTCTACATGCCAGAATCTGTGCTGGGCCTAAGCATCCAGTGAAAGACAGGGTTCTTGCATATGGTTGCTGTATTTTTGTACTGTTCCTTTAACATTTCCAGATATGACACAACAATACACATTTTATTATAGTACTGAGCATGCAGTAAGTGCAAAATACATACTTGATTGATATGCAAATACCAAAATTTATTAAAGACTAATAATTTTAGCTGATCCTACTCCCACCCACCACCGCCTCCACCCTTCTGCTCTGAGATTGGCAGACAGCAATATGTTCCAAAGCTAAGGGAAAATTTTCCATATTCTTAATGGAAATACAAAGGGGACGGAGGAAGAGCGTGCTCTTATGTTAAAGAATAGAATACATTTTTCTATCAACTGAAAACATATAAGAATAATAAACAATGCATGTTAAAGGAGTAAATAAATTTAGTATGTTTACTTTCAAAGTCAGAGAATGTTTCAACTGCCAAAGTACCCTAGAGTAAGTATGAACTAAACTTTATGATAATATTCGTTATTTCTGTTTATATTACCTAAGCCAGAAAGAACTTTCTTCATGTTTACTCTGCATGTAGGTTTCTACTCCAAAGTTGTAACAGAGGATGTGAAGATACCCAGTCTGCAATATTAAAAAAGGAAAAAAGATATGTGAGTCATTATTTCCTTAACATTAAAAACTCTACAGCACTTCAGACTCTTTAAAACATATTTAAGGTGTTCTGTACATCAAAATAACCCACTTATCCTTATCAAAATCTCTCAATTTATTTAGAGGAGGTACAAAATATTCAGGTGGGGGCATTAGTTATGTATGGAAAAGTAACACGATACATATAAAATACATAAAAGAATACAAAATGTAATATATGATACAATAACAAATATATAAAAGAATATAATAAATAAAATACATTTCTAATAGAACTTGAAAGGTCCTTTATAACAGGAAGTGGAAAGCCTAATAATTGCCCAGAAAAAGTACAAGCTAAAATGCCTCTGTAGGTTGCCGGATTTGATAAAAAGCATTAGATTAGAGAGTATATTCAAAACCAAAAAAAAAATCACCATTGGGAGGAAAAGAATGATTTTTTATTCCAAAATTAAGACAACTTTAAATAATTCTAAAGTTCCAGAATGTGCCCACAGCACTTACCTAGTCATAAGAGTTATTTAAAATAATTAGTTTAATGGACCCTCTTTAACAACAAAAAATTTCTTTATAGAAGTAACCACTGAGATAAAAGTAGGAACAAGGATGTGAATGGTGCCATAGGGAAACACTCTGGTGGGCTGATCAGCACCTCGGTCCCCACACTAATGCCACATC
Organism: Eidolon dupreanum; assembly: GCA_028627145.1. Taxonomy (NCBI): domain Eukaryota; kingdom Metazoa; phylum Chordata; class Mammalia; order Chiroptera; family Pteropodidae; genus Eidolon; species Eidolon dupreanum. The sequence goes on from CM053505.1 coordinate 99,890,110, forward strand.
TTACAGAACTCGCATCTGTCAAAATACTGGCAAATGGCATGAAAAAAATGTTTACTTCTAATAATTTATCCAAATATCTCCCCTTCAGAAACCATCTACCCAGAATCTGATTAAGGAGTCCTTTCGAAGTTTTACCTGAGTAAGACTACAGAAGTAGATCCTCAATTAGGAATCCAAGCTCTGAGGCGAAGTAATAGGTAAAGACCTGTCTTGCTTCCAAAAAAGTTTCCCTTTAAATTACAGTACATTCAGAAGAAGTTCAATATGCATGCCTGGGCACATCAGACCGACTGGATATTTGAATCAAATATAAAAGAATGGTCTTGGTAATGTGGGTCTGGCAAGAATCCAGAAGTATTTAAATACATTCTTGACATTTCAGCAAAGAAAAGCTTAACTCATTCTATGCTCCAGATCCCATAGGTTCACACAGGGACACACCAATTATGTAGCTATACCAAAATAATGCAGCTCACACCCATTTGCTGCAGAGAGGCCTGCAACTTAATAGTCCAGAGGAAAATGGAAAATAAAGCTTTTGATGGATATTTAAGTGTACTGAGTATTCAATTTCCTCAGTATTTGCCTCTGCCCTCACGATCCCTGCAAATGGACCTACATTCAACGCTACTTCCTAGGGAGAAAAGAATATGAAATAAGAAATTTATGACAACAAACCTGCAGAGTATTAGAATACCTTTCAAGAGACTCCCAGCAGACTTTCATTATGATGACAAAAAGACCTTTTAACTACCAATACTGCCCCATTCACTCATTCATTTATACATTCAATAATAAATAGTTACTAAGAATTTCCTATTAGGCACTATTTTAAACATTAGACATATAACAGGAAACAAAACAGACAAAAATCTCTGTCCTCATGAAACATTTCTAATGGGGTATGAAGTACTAAGGTTCATAAAAATATCTCTTTAAAAAATGTGTTCCTAGCCCTCTATGGAGTGCTAACATCTCATTTTGCGACCAATATACAATGGCAAAGAAAAATACAAAGAATGCAGATGTAAGGTCTTTTGTATATTGGCTTTTACTAATGCATTATGGGATTCCCCAGGACCCATGCGGTCTCTAGAACCTCCAGCCACTGTCACATTCCATAGCCCAGAAATGACAGTTTCAATCAAAAACCTACTTTACAATGCCAAGATGAGTTTATTAGGTGATTTTAAAAACTGAATTAGATATTATTGCTAAAAATGAGTTTAATCAATAATTTGCAGAAAATAAAGTTATCAAGTTAATTAAAAATTAAAAGGCTTTTTAGTTTTAATTAACTTGATAACTTTATCTTCTGCAAATTATTTTGTAAATTCGGTTTTTAAAATTCAGAAAAAGCAAACCTCTTATTTGCCCAGTCCCAAATTTGAAGATATTTTTCTTTGGTGGTGTTTTTTTTTGTTTTTGTTTTTGTTTTTTTTTTTGCCACTGTGCATTGCTTGCAAAATGAGATGTCTTTTAAACATTGTAGGTCATGTATTTTTACATTTTGTTCAATTATAATAGTGTAGTACTAATTGAATGATAATTGCCTGGCTTTCCCAGTTATTGGCTTTAAGACATTACCTTCTTCTAGTCCCTCCCTTATGTGCCTTTCTCTAATCCTCAGATATCTCAGTAATAAATAGGTCATTAGTAATTTCTCCTGGTAAAGATACAATTTTTCAAACACTTTATTTATTTGCTTCTGAACAACACATCATTACCTTCTGCCTTGACGTTAACACCTTACATTAATTCCTAATCTAGTTTTGAGATACAAGGATGTCTCAGAAAAAAAAGATAGCTGGTATACTTAATTCCTTTTAAGTGAATAACACTATGTCAGCTTCTTTAACCTTTATCCAATCATTTCCTGTCATTATAAGATTCCCTGCTCTAGATTTTCAGGTCCCTTGTCTAAACCTTAAGCCCATCAAAAACACACTAAATGCTTTCATTGACTTAGAATTAAAATCATGAGTTTCCTAACAGTATAGTTCTATCAACCAAATAAAATAACTCTTAGCTTTCTGGACTTAAAGGTCTTTTACCATTAGCCCCATCCTGATGAGGGCATAATTATGCTTCTGTTACATATCTTATGTCTTCCAATTCAGCTCTTTCCTCTGTCTCTCCATTTCCTTTTCCCTTATCAGCTGTAACACTGCACAAGTTTTCTTTCCTTATGCACCACCTAAGAATCTCCCTTCATATCTTTCAATATACAGTTTTGTAGAGTCCATTAACTCTACAAAACAATATTAAAGAAAGGTGTCTGTCCTATAGTAATTTATAATGTGAAATAGATAGCAACAGAGCCAAAAGAAAGAGGCGGTAAAAACAGGCAAAGAATCCAAGAAAATATATACAGATAATTTTACAGATAAAATTATTAGAATTAATAAGAGGACAGAAAAGTTGCTAGATATTAAGTAAGTAAACATTTATAAACAACTGTATTCTTATACACCAATGACAAAAAAATTAAAAATATAATCTTTAAGATATCACTTAAGATAGCAATTGAATATGAAATATCTTTATACAGAAAATTTTAAAACTACATTGAAATCATTTTGAAAAAGAAAAACAAAATTGGAAGTCTCAAACGTCCATATTTCAGATGTATGCCACAATAAAGCTACAGTAATCAAACAGTATTGGACTGTCATAGGACTTACATATAAACAATGCAATGGAATTGAGAGCACAGAAATAAAATTTGACACCTACGGTCAATTAATTTTTGACAAAGGTGCCTAACCCAGTCAATGGGAAAAGAATACTCTCTTCAACAAATGATAAACTGGTTTTCCACATGAATTTGGACCCCTCCATAACACTGGGAACAAAAAATTAAGTCAAAGTGGATTAAAGAATTTTGTCATTTTAAGTGCTATAAAATTCTTAAAAGACAGGTAAATCATCATAACCTTGGATTTGTTGGTGGATTCTTAGATCTGACACAAAAAGCACAAGCAACAGAAGAAAAAGTAGATAAATTGAACTTCACCAAATTTTAAAAGTTTCTACATGAAAGGATACTACCCAGAGGGTGAATATATAACCTAGAGGATGAAGAAAATATTTGCAAATCATATACATATATATGATTAAGGGTGTAGTATCCAAAATATTTCATTATCTGAAGACAATCCAATTTTAAAATGGACAAAGGACTTGAATTTACATTTCTTCAAAGAACAGAATGGCCATACAAATTGCAAATGAGCATCTGAAAAGATGCTTCACATCATCAGTCATTAGAGAAATGCCAGTCAAAACCACACGATACTGCTTCACACCCACTAGGATGGCTTTTATTAAAGAAATCGGAAAATAACAAGAATTGGTGAGGATGTGGAGAAAGCAGAATCTGGTATGTTACAGATGAGAATGTAAAATATATAGCTAATGTGGAAAACATTTTAATCCTTCATCAAACAATGACAACTGCCATATGACCCAGCAATTCCAGTCCTAAGTATATACCCCAAAGAAATGAAAACAGATACTCAAATACTTGTACTGGAATATTAGTAATAGCACTATACACAATGTTCAAATAGTGGAAACAACCCAAATGTCCATCAACTGGTGAATGGATGAACAAAACATGGTCTATCCAAACCATGGACTATTATAATAGGTAATTCCACAGAGACAGAAAGCAGAGAAATGACTTCCAGGGGCTGAGAAGAGCAGAGAATGAAAACTAACTGCATAATGGGTATGAGATGTCCTCTGGGGATGATTAAAATGTTTTAGAACTAGACAAAAATGAGGGTTGCACAACATTGTGAATATACTAAATGCCACTAAACTGTATACTTTAAAATGGTTGCTTTCATATTATAGGAATTTTACCTTAATAAAAATAAAAGATATTAGAGGAAAAATGTATGAAAAGGGCATCAAATTTCTCAATAGTAATATCAGAAGCTAGAAGACAGTATAATCAAAGCTTGAAAATTATTTCTAACCAATAGTTCTACATCTAGTCAAATTGTAAATGTGATAGTAGAATAAAAATATGTTTAGACATGCAAAGTTTTTAAATACATTTATATCCCTTGCAAACATTCTCAGGAAGCTACAGGATATGCTATACAAAAGTGAGGAAGTAAAACCACAAAAAGAAAGACATAGGAATCAAGAAACAGAGGCTCAAACTAAGACAGAGGTGAAGAGAAGTCCCAAGTCACTGAAGGAAGATCTCAAACAAAAACTGTGACACGTGCCTGAGAGCAACCTGCCCCAGATTAGAACACTTCAAGCAAATGAAACTGATAAAAATAACAAAAATATTTTAACATGTTGAAAAGAAATTTACATAATTAAAGGAGAAATAATATTGGAGAAGAGATAATATTAAGTACATGGAATATTAATTGATCAGGAAAACCAATGCAATTATTAACTCCAAGGAAAACAAAATGTTGTACAGGAAAGAAAAAGTAATCATAGTATCCTGTATGGTTCAACTGAACATAGCATTTACATAAACATAGCAGTATAAACACTGAACAGTAATCTAACCAAAATTATGGCATAACCATATAGAGATGATAGAATGACAAAGTGGGCATATGTGTGGTGCAGGTGGAGAGAAGCTGAAAATTATTTAAATTCATCCTCTAAAGTGGGAAGTCAACAACAAATGGTATCTAAAACTAAGAAATCAAGAACTGGTAGTATGAGAACACTATTCAGAAATATGAAGGTAAATATAAAAACAACCAGCTAAAATGACTGAAATTAGCTACTGTGTAAGGTAAAAAATGATGGCAGGGGTATGAGACTGGTAATTTTGTGACAAGAACTGTAGAATTACTTTTCTCTTTATGTGTTAGTGATAAAAAATAAAAAAATTACATGTAAAAGTAGGCATAACAAGTAAACCGTAAGCATTTCAAAATAACAATGATTCCCAAGAAGACATACAGGTGGCCAACAGACACGTGAAAAGATGCTCAATGTCACTAATCATCATGGAAATGCAAATTAAAAACACAAGGAGACATTGCCTCACACCTGTCAGAACGGCCATCAATAAATCAAAAAAAACAAGTGCTGTCGAGGATGCGGAGGAAAGGGAACCCTCACGCACTGTTGGTGGGACTGTAAATGGGTGCAGCCACTACGGAAAACAGTCTGGAGCTTCCTCAAAAAAATTAAATATAGGACTATCTTATAATCCAGTGATTCCAATTCCACTTCTGGGTATTTATCTGAAGAAATCCAAAACACTAATTTGAAAAGATATATGCACCCTTATGTTCACTGCAGCATTATTTACAATAGCCAAGATATAGAAGCAACCTAAGTGCCTATCAACAGACGACTGGATAAAGAAAGGGTGGTACATACAAATAATAGACTATTATTACTCAGCCATAAATAAAAGAATGAAATCTTCCCATTTGCCACAACATGGATGGACCTGGAAGGTATTATGCTAAGTGAAATAAGTCAGACAGACAAGGACAAATACCATATGATCTCACTTACACGTGAAATCTAAAGAACAAAACAAACAAAATAACAGTGATAGCCTGAACTAAAAATAAACACTGAGATTTGTGAGAAGCATTAACATTCTAATGGCTACACAAAGAGCTTCACTGTGGCCAAGAACATGACCAAGTCTGACCAAGCTTTCCATACGCAGTAGGTATTTAGTCAAAATGTATGTAACTCACTTTAAATTTAATGGAACATGTTATTACAAAGATTCCAATGAGCCACTTTTAAGCTTCAAATGATTTTGAATTTGGAATGAAAGTTTATACTCTAAAGTAAGTTTTTCCCAGATATACAAAGCAGTGAGTGGAAAGGGTTAGAAAAGCAGTTATATCCCAGCTACCATAACAGGCAGAAAACTGAATTTTCCTTCCACAGGAGTAATTCGTTTGTGCGTCATGAGATTAGATTTTACTACAGAAAGATGTATACAAAATCTTACAAATAAGCGTCAGATATCTGGCTACAAAATGGTAAGTTTAAATAAGCAAGAGAGGTGATACAGGCCAGGTAGCCCAGACTCCACTTACAAGCTTGTGCCCCAACAGAACAGCAGTGAAGTCTAGCTGAATCTTGACTTCATAATTTTAAAGGGTTTCAGAGACCAATCAACCATTTTTCTTGTGTAAATGAAAGTTTCACAATGAAGTAAAACACTACACTATAAATTCTAGAGCAATCTAAAAATACAAATGAAAGGTAAAAGCAAGCCAAACACGCCAATCAACTAATGAAAATAAAGTTCTAATTAGTTTCAAACTTCGAGGAGAAACAGGTAAGGAATTAAGAAAACAGTCTGCTATTAAGAGATTTTTGCTATAAAAAATATATACGTAGACACAAACACTCTAAGCTATGGACCAGGGCTTCTCTATATCAAAGACTAGAAATTTTTATACTGAAGGGACATTTGAGACCACATTGTCAAACACTCGTTTTACAGATGACAACAATGAGTTTCAGAGCAGTGGAGCATCTCATCAGTAGCCACACTAGGAAGAACCTCCTACAATGCTGTGCGTATATCACAAACATTGTTTTGAGTAATTACAAGAATCTCAAATAACAAAGAAAGTGTCTAAGTTCTACTTAGGAAAGTACGTAACTATATACATAAACATTTTTTAAAATAAGTGTTCAAACTGGAAGAATTTTCTAATGCTCACTAAACAAAATTCATTTACACAAAATATCACGATGTCACTATTCCAGTGAATTGATTTTTCACCATGAAACTACAGAAGCTGGACATTGAACCAATTATTTCCAACCGTTTCATTATTTGATTTCACAACACCTCCACTGAGCTCTTAGAAGTACTGTGTGGCGTACATTTACTTTAAAGTAGAGCTAAGTTTAACTTGCTTTAAGAGTAGGTTTTTTGGGTTTTGATTTTTCAGAACTTCATAAAATCCTCTTCCAAGGACTAGAGACATCTTGTGAAGTCAGCCGTGCCTCATACCCAGTTTTTGTGCACTTCCTCTTGTTTTGTAACTGTAACCACTTCAACTATAGGAATTTTAGGTATTTTTATAGTTCTATAATTTTCTAAGGGACAGAGACTGTGGCGAGTGAGTGCATGGTTTCCCTGATGAGACTGGATGTGATCATTCTAATGTAAGAATATATTGTTCATCCACCAGGAGATGAGCATAGAAAGTCAGAGGCTAAGCAGGGTGAGAGTGCACCTACAATGGCCAAGCACAGGATGCTGGGGCAGGGTGAGGAGTGTGTGCACCCAGGGGAGGAGACCCAGAAAATAGAGCCAGGGCATGAGCAGGGAGAGGAGGGCACCTTCACAGTGAAGAGAGTGGCAGAAGAGATGGGAGACTGGTTACGTACATGGGTATTGATTAAATACGCAACTATATTAAGTATAACAGAAACTAGGTTTCTCATTTCTGGAGAAGAGAATTAGAAATATGGAAGGGGGAACGCTGGGATGGACACTTTGGTGTTGACTATGGTTTGGAGTTGAAGATATCATGGCTTTCAGTAGATTAGATAGATAGATAGATAGATAGATAGATAGATGACAGGTGATGGATGAATGGATGGATGGCTGGGTAGACAGAATACAGATAAATATGAATGCAAATATATATATGTATATACTACATATGTATATTATATATATACAAATGTCTCACACACACACACACACACACACACACACACACACTCTCTCTCTCTCTCTGTTTGCCAAGAATGACAGCAGTGACACCCCAAAAGCAACAATTATACCTAGTGCCCAGATCTTGGCTTCTAAACAGAATTTTCCACCAAAAGGAACCAGAACTCCTCAGAGAAATAGCTAATTCCATGATATGAGCAGGACTTCTCCTGCAGGATGAGTCAGCCTGGAGAGAAAAACCAAGTACTCACAAGTGATGGCAATATGTTAAAAAGACACAAAAACCAGATTAAAGGGGCCCCCAGTGGCCAAATTTGAAGAAAGTTGAGCATCAAAAGAAATAGAGTTCTAGATCTGAATAAGATGGAATAAGGATGTTCCACTCTTTCTCTCTCACTGAACATAACTGTAAAACCTGGACCGACTGCATGTAGCTATGTGATTTCTCTGAAAACAGCAGAGGGCAGACTGGGGAAGAATACGAGAATTCAAAGTAACAGCAAACTGACGGCGAGTACAGCATTCTTTTCCTGTGGTACACCCTGGCCTAAATTAATGCAGCGAGCATCCTGCTGCAGACTGAGAAACCATCTCTAGTTCCAGCTTGAGCTGCTGAGAGACAGTGCAAAGCTCCTCTTTTCATTTTTAATTTTCTCTTTAATTTTTTGTTTAATTATATAAATCTCTTCTGACCTAGACCCCAGGCAATTAATTCCATGGTAGCAAAAGCAATGGCAGCCAGGGGAAGTAGCAAAAGCAATGGCAGCCAGGGGAAACTACTTTGTGGGAGGGAAACCTTTCTCTCCACTTGGGGAGCTGCAGTTCCAAGAGAAACTCAGGGAAAATCCCACTGTTTTTTTTATGTTTCTATCTTCCCACTGCTTGGCCCCAGATGCAGTGCAACTGCATATATGGACAGTTACCAGGTGGAGCACTGAAAGAGTAGCTCAAGAGAATCAGAAACTACTAAGAAGTTAATGGAGAGAAAGGAGTTCAGAAAAAAAAACGTTATGAAGTTGTTTATAAAGACCTGGGCTCATCTCGCAACCTGAGCAAGCATGGATCTGATCTTAATTACCATAGCAAAGATTTTGAAAACTGAACTAGAGAAAGACATCCACCAGGTGCCAGACTGGCAAATGAGTGTTGTATATTCAGGAAAAATCTGAACAGCACTGCAAAGCCTTTGAAAACTGAACTGACACTGGAACTGCAGCCTCTAGGAGACAATTTGAAAACTGTGCTGTGACTCTTTTAGGGTGATTACCTGCAAAAATAAAAATATCAACATTTTCACAAAATATATGTTATTTACATGAAAAAAAAATCAACTGAGATGACAAAGAAATTGGAAATATCTGATAAGGACATTAAATCAGTTCTTATAAAATAGAACATGCAATTATGAACACTCTCAAAACAAACAGAAAAATAGAAAGCCTTGACAAAGAAACAGAACAGGGATCAATCAGCAAACTACAACCTGTAGGCCAAAATACTGTGAGTTAAAAATTGTTTTTACATTTTTGAAGGATTATTGAAAAAAATTATGCAACACAGACTGTATGTGATCCACAAAGGCTAAAATCTTAACTCTCTTGTAATTTACAGAAAGTTTCCTAATCCTTGAAATAGAAAATATAAAGAAGAACCAAACAGAAATGCTCAAACTCAAATATACAATAAGAAAACAAAAACCCTCACTGGATGGACTCAGTAGCAGAATGCAAATGAAAAAGGAAAGAGACAGTAAACTTGAAAATAGACATCAACTCAGCAATTTGAAAAAGAGAGGAAAAAAATATTGGGGGAAATAAAGAAGACAGTATCAAGTACCTGCAGAATTATAACAACAACAAAAACTCAATTTAGCATCATTAGTGTCCCAGAAAAGAGAAAAAGTGTGGTGCTAAAAATATATTTAAGAAATAATGGCTTAATATTTCCCAAGTTTAGAGAAACATATGCACCTATGATTCAAGAAGTTTAGAACAGAAGTGATATCAGCAAGATAGCAGAATAGTTCCCAGCCCTTGCCCCACACAGAAACACAGATTTAACAAGCATTCATGGATGAAAATATATTTGTAAGAGTCTCCAAATCCAAATGAGAGGTTCCGGTACTCCAGTGGAGCAAAGATGAATTTAAAAAACAGTAAAAACAGTCTCACTTTACCTGCACCACCCATCCTTCCAACTTGGCACAGCACAGTGCCAAGAAAGATCCCCTTGACCCATGAGTTTTTCAGTGGGGGAAAGAAAGAGCCTAGCCTATCAACCCCAGCAGCAGACCTGGCCACCCACAGACCCCACAACAGGCCCATCCATTCAGAGAACCCACCAGCCAGGCTGACTACAGTTCCCACCAAGCAGCGCATTCAGAATCTCTGACCAAGCTTACTGATGAAGGGCTTTCCCTGCTCAAGTTTGCCTGTAAAGACCAAAAGAAGTGACTGCTTCTTCAAATGTACACTGATACAAGGCTACAAGGATCACAGAGAATCAGGAAAACATGACATCACCAAAGAAAAAAGTAAAGCTCCAGTAAGCAACCCAAAATAAATGGAGATCTACAAACTGCCTGACAAAGAATTCAAAATAATTGTCTTAAAGAAACTTAGTGAGCTAGATACCACATATAGATAACTAAATGAAATCTAGAAAACAATATATAAAAAAAATGAATTAAATAGACAGAAACCATAAAAAAGAAAGACACAAACTCTGGAGCTAAAGAATACAATGACTGAATTGAACAATTCAATAGAGAGCTTCAACAGCAGACTCTATCAAATTATGGGAGTCCGGAAGAAGAAAAATGGAAGATGGCAAAAAGCTTATTTAAAGAAATAATGGCTAAAAATTTCCCATATTTGCAGATAGTAGTGAACATGCAGATTCATGAAGCCCACAGGACCCCAATTAGGTTAAATCTAGAAATGTCTAAGCCAACACAGCCAAGCACATGAAAGTATAAACATAGTGGTAAAGGTAAATACATGGATAAATGTAGAATAATATACAGTAATGGTAGGTAAACCACTTTAAATCCTAGTATAAAGGTTAAAAGATAAAAGCATTAAGATAACTATAACCACAAACATTTGTTAACGAATATCCAATATAAAAAGAAATGGACAAAATGGAACAGATATAGAACATTCTATATCCAACAGCAGCAGTATAGTCTTCCCAAGCACTATAAAGCATCCTCCAGGATAGATCATATATGGGAGGCCACAAAACAAGTCTCAACATACTCAAGATAACAGAAATTATATCAAGTACCTTTTCTAACCACAATGTAGTAAAACTAGATATCGATAATAGGAGGAAAGTTTGAAAATTCACAAATACATGGAAATTAAACAACACACCTAAAAAACAATGAATCAAAGAAGAAATCAAAAGGAAAATTAAAAAAATATCTTGAGACAAATGAAAATGGAAACAACATACCATTACGGGATGCAGCAAAAGTCGTTCTAAGAGGGAAGTTTTATAGTGATATGCACATACATCAAAGAAAAAGGTATATCTCAAATAAACAACCTAACTTGACAAGTCAAGGAACTAGGAAATAAAAAACAAAGTCCAGTGTTAGCAAAAGAAAAGAAATAATAAAGATTGCAGCAGAAATAAATGAAATAGAGATAGGAAAACAATAGAAAAGACCAACAAAATGAATTATTAGTTTTTGAAACTGTAAATACAATTGACAAACTTTTAATGAGACTAACAAAATGGTAAGAAAAAGACCCAAACAAATACAATTATAAATGAAAGAGGAGACATTACAAATGATACTCAGAAAGACAAAGACTCATAAGAGATCATGAATTCATATGCCAACAAACTGGATAACCTAGAAGAAATGAAAGAATTCCCAGAAACATGTAGCATACCAAGACTAAATCATAGAGTCAAGGCAAGAGTGTGGAAGTGTTCTAGGCTGAAAGAAATTAGAGACCAGGTACATGGAACCCATTCTGTATAAAGGACAGTTCTGAGAAATTTGAAGGCAGTCTCTCAGCAAAGGGTGTACAGTTCTTTGAATTATTCTTATATCATTTTCATAAATATGAAATTGTTTTAAAAATTTTAAAGCCAAAAAGAGTACCTAAAACATAACTGGCAATACACAAATATTTACTGAATTCAGTTCTACATTATAACACAGAATTCAGGGAAAAACTAAAACCTATTTCACAAGTAGGTACAATTTATGGAGATGTGGGAACATACTTCCCAACATCCAAATATATCTTTGTTATCAACTCCCTCTGTGATAGTAAACACTGAAGTAGCCATAAGCACTGAAATAGGGAAGAAAGAGTGCAAAATGGAAATAAAGTGGAAAAATAAAAACTTATAGACTTTGGAATTTTGAGGGGATCCAGTCTGGGAAGAAGGCTTTATTTATCCTATCCAGTCTCTCACACCTCCAAATCCTTATATAGAAAAATACTACGGCAGTGATATGATCAACTGCTGTCAACCTTGTCAACACAGAAACTCGTTTTTTCGTTCTTTCATCACATAGCATAAAATATGAAGGAAATATTATCAAAATGGTTTGAAAATAAAAGAGAAAGCAAAGAAATTTTAAGAAAAAACTCATATTGCTTTTTTAAACACCCTTTCTAGTACAGAACAAAGGAAGTAAAATACTTCAAAGATCAGCTAAGTGGAACTGCTATCAAATATAATCTCTAAAGAGCTACACAAAGTGGCAATAATTCTTCCTAAGACTTGATATAACATATTTGCAAACTCTTGAAGGATAAATGGAGAAATTTCACTCACCATTTTAGGGAGCCTTATCAACATATCTTTGCAGCGCAGGACGCATGAAGATGCTCTTGGAAAATCATCTTGAGCAATTGCCTGGGAAATTGAAAAATAATGTTAATAATTGGTGAAAATGAAATAACAAGCAGTTTGTCTACGAGTCAATTTTAACGTATTTTAACTGGTGTTTAAAAGCTTTTGTTTGTTTTCTAATTCTTTTAGCAACACTAGTTGTTCTAGCTGAACATAACAGTCAGCTCAAAATACCGAGAAATAATGGCAAGAATCTTGAGTAACATGGAGCTGACACTGAATGACTGGGAGTCATGCATCTTTCTGGAAATGCTGAAACCAGTGTACGATCTTATTATATCATGGTGTAATGCTGTGTCTAATAGATGCTTCCCCAGCTTGAATAGTTTTTGCATTTGTCTCCACATTAGAAAATAGCAGTCTGTCATCCTAAAACAGGCTCGCAATAATCTCGCACTGTGAACTGCTGTGGTCGTCTGCTATGAAAGGCAGTTTAGTGCAATCTCATCTTGGAGCCAGAAGAGCTACTCTGATTTTTATTATGTATAACCTTGAACCTTATGCTCTCATGGCTTCAGGTTCCTCATCCATAAAATGAGGGTGCTGTACCAGCTTATGTCTAAGATTCCTTTCAGCTCTGCCATATTATGACCGAACACCCTCAACTGAACAAAAACATCAATCTCACATTACTTAGGAACTTGTTGAAGAGGCTTGATTTAGTCATTTAAGAATTTTGCTGAAAAGGCATAATTTTAAAAAAACCTTGGACATATGCAAGAAAATAATTTAATAAAGTACTTTGTAGAGAAAAAATCCCCACATTTGCTATTTTTTCCTCTATTCTTGTGCTTTACATGAGAAAATAACTGAGTAGACAAAAGATAAAAAAAAAACATAAAAAGCCAGCTTCTCTCTAGCTTTCTCCTCTAGGTACCTGCTAAATACTAAGCTTGACATTTTACTGAGTAGATAGTGTCCTCTAAGGCTTTAATACTAGATTGTTAAAGGAGAACATAAATCGTAAACACGAGAACCTCAATAAGCCAAATCTCAATTATCTACAGAGATTATAAAATTATATTCCCATCTATACAAATAAATGTTTGATGAATACTTGCTGACTGACTCATTACTCAAGGTGGAGAAAATCTTATAAAACAGAAGTGCTCAGTGATAAACCCCATACTGGAGGATGATGCCTTCTGTTCTAATGTAAAACAATATAAGCCTTTAATGTTCAAAGAATCCATCAAGTGTCTATCATTTATCAGATTTTACCTTTTAAGACATCAAAACTCTAATCATTGAAACGAGTTTTGAAATTTTATTCATCATGTAGGGCCAGAAATCATTATTTTAAACCCAAATGATAGAGAATTCAGGCAAAGAAATCTTAAGAAAAGGCAGCACAATGTGGTGCTCTAGCAACCTTTGGTCAACATTGGAACAGTAGAGCTTTTTGAAACACACTCCCAGGTCCCACCACTTGGAAAGTCTGATTCATTAGATCTAGAATGACACCCAGCCTGTGCTGATACAGGGAAAAGACTATGGGCTTTGGATTCCCAGCTTTTCCATTTCTTTGCTCAGTGAACTTTGGCAAGTCACCACCTCTTTGAGCCTCACTTTCCTTAAATGTAAGATAGGGATAGTGATGTCTGCCACATTTGTGTGCCTCTCCCTACCAACCTAGCCCACGATAATCTCCCTCCCCTTTTCATGTACTCTTATAGCACTTGTCTAAACCAGTGTCTCTCCATCTTTCATATCTTATATATGACTATCACTCTTTTGGGGGGGACAAAGAGGTCAGAGGGAGATCACAAGAAAGCAGATTCATTTGTACAGCATATACTTACGTGTCATCTATGATGTGTCAGGTACCATGTTACATGCTGATAATATAAAGTTTAATGTTTTATGTTACTGCTTTTTTAACTAGTAGGAGAGATAGTGGACCAGAGCCTTTGGTATAATAGGAAAAGTGGGATTTCAACATGGTTAGCATCGCCAGGATACCCTCTGGCATAGTTTTAACGCATAAGTTCATGGCTCCGACCTTCATGTGACCCTCCCGGCTTCTACAAGTGGTTTTACCCTAGTAAAGGGGGACGGGACAGAAGCAAAACAGATGACCCTTGCATCGACAGAGGATACAGAGAGCAGAAAGAGGCACTGCCAATAGACAAGGAAAGTGGAGAATTAGGAGAAACCCCAAGATCTACAATTACTTCTACAATACTAAAATATTACAGGTGGATCATCTGTGCCACAAGGGCAAACAGAAGACTATCCACCACCTTGCGGGTGTGTATAGAGATTGAGGAAAAGTAAATTCTTAACCATCATTATGAAGACCACATGACCACTTTAGACAAAGCCACACCTGATCTACATCACTCGTTTGACCCCTATATTTCCTTTCTCCATTTTTTAAATGAATTTAGAGCCTAACTTACAAACTAACTTATAATTTTCTTGAAGAAAATGACCATATCTTATAACTGCACTTATGTAGCACTGAACACTGCATGTAGATAATTTATCTGTACCATTCTTGTAGTACTTAATTCTTTCTATCTTGTATGTGCATTCTTTATCTCACCAACCAAACTATAATCTCCTTGAAGATATGTGATTATTTGCATTCCCCCCCCACAAAGCCTAGCATAGTACTCTGTTCACAGAAGATACTCATTGTCTGTTGAATAATAAAAAATAAGTGATAAAGTTATCTAATCAGTTAAATAGTAAATGACTAGAGAAAGAGAAAGGCTAAAAAGATCTCTAAGAATATCTCAGGAGCTCTATGTGTCTATTTTTCTGCCAACACCATATTATTTCAGTTATTATAGTTTTACAGTACAGTTTGAAATCTGGGAATGTGCTTTTTCTGACTTTGTTCTTTTTTCTTCAAGATTATTTTGGCTACTTGGTGTCTTTTGTAGTTCCATACAACTTTCATGATTTTTTGGTTCTGTTTCTGTGAAAGATGGCACCGGTATTTTGATAGAGATTGCATTGAATCTAGGGATTGCTCTAGGTAATATGGACACTTTAACAATGTTAATTCTTCCAATCCATGAGCACAGAATATCTTTCATAACTATTATTCAACATAGTATCAGAAGCCCTATCCGGAGCAATCAGGCAAAAAATAAATAAATAAAAGGCATTCAAATTGCAAAAAATGAAAATTATAAAGCTGTCACTATTTACAGATGATATGATTTTATAAACAGAAAACCCTGAAGACTCCACCAAAAAGGTATCAGAAATAAACAAATACAGTAAAGTTGCAAGGTACAAAAATCAATATACAAAAATCTGTTCTGTTTCTATATACTAACAATGAAAAATCAGAAATTATGAAAACAATCACATTTATAATTCCAACAAAAAGAATAAAATACCTAGGAATAAATTTAACTAAGGAGGTGAAAGACCTATACACTGAAAACTATAAGACATTGTTGAAAGAAATGGAAAAAGACAACAAAAAATGGAAAGATAGTTTCATTTAAAAAACTGAGAAGGAATTAAATAAAACCTAAATAAATGGGAAGCTATCCCATATTTATAGAATACTTAATATTTTTAAGATAATAATACTCCTCAAATTGACCTATAGATTAAATGCTATCAAAATTCCAGCTGCTTTCTTTGCATAAATTGAAAAGCTTATTCTAAAATTCATATGGAAATGCAAGAGGCCCCAGAATAGTCAAAATAATCATGAAAAATAACAAAGTTGGAGGAATCACAATTTCTGATTTCCAAAACTCACTACACAGCTACTGTAATTAAGACAGTGTGGTATTGGCATAAGGACAAACAGATCAATGGAATAGAATCAAGAGTCCAGAAATAAACTCCCACATTTATGATGAATTGTTTTTTGACAAGGGTGCCAAGACCATTCATTCAATTGGGAAAGAATAGCCTTTTCAACAAATGGTGCTGGAACAACTGGATAACCACATGCAAAAGAATGAAGTTGGACCACCACCTCACGCCATAACTGAAAATTAACTTGAATCAGATCATAGATCTAAATATAAACTATAAAACTCCTAGATATTGAGAAACTAGAGCTTTCGTAAACTGCTGGTGAAGTCTAAAATGGTGCAAACCACTGTAGAAAGCAGTCCAGCAGTTTCACAAAAAGTTAAACATGGAGTTACCATGTTATATAGCAATTCTACTCCTAGGTAAATATCCAAGAGAAATAAAAATATGTACACAGAAAAATCTGTACATAAATGTTCACAGAATTTTTCACAATAGCCCCAAACTAAAAACAACTCAAATATTCTTCAATGAATGAATGGATTTTAAAAAAATTGTGGTATATCCACAGAGTGGAACATTACTTGGGAATAAAAAGATGAAGTACTGATACATGCTACAACATGGGTTAACCTTGAAAACATGCTAAGCGAAAGAAGCTAATCGCAAAATACTACTTATTGTATGATTTCATTTATATGAAATGTCCAGAACAGGTAAATCCAGAGAGACAGAAAGCAGATTAGTGGTTGGTAGGATTGGCTTCAGGAGAAAAGGGGAGTGACTGGTCATGGGTAGGGGGTTTTCTTTTCAGGGTGATGAAAATATTTTAAACTTAGGTTGAGGCAAAGATTGTGCGATTCTGTAAATATACGAAAGCCACTGAACTGTACATTTTAAATGTATGAATTTTATAGTATATGAAGTATATATCAATAAATAATTAAAAATAAAAATAACAATTATACTAGATAACATTTACAGAATTACATAATTACAGAGTGCAAATTCATCATGGCTTACATTTGTCAGCTGAAAATGCACATCTAACTATAGTGAGAAAAGGAAGAAACCCAAAAGCCAAACAGAGGTGAACTACAACTTTGAACAGTGATAGCAGCAGACTTTCAGAAAACATCAGCAAACGAGCCACAACAATTGCAAATGAGAAGGTTCATTTCAGGCAAATATTTTAGGCAGACTATGAACATAAGAGAGTCACAGACAAGTGTCTCAAGTAGAGGCTACTGCCATATATAAATGACAGACATTACATGCAGTTGATAAAAACGATGTTTAGTTATATATCGGCCTTTCTAACCTCATCCACCCTCACAGAGATATCAATCACCATCAGTAATGCTACCTTCAGACACAAAACAGAGACTTAAAGAAAGGTCAAATATAATCTTATAGACGGCAGATGACACCTGACCTTCTTCTAATAGGTTACGTCTCATCATTTTTGCATTTACATAAACAAAATGCCTCACTGTGAGGCCCTGGTGACTGTGATACATACTGACTCTGCCTGGTGAGACAGCACTTTGAAAAGGTCCCTCTCCACCGCAGTCTTCTGCATAGTCAGGTGAGCCTCAGTGGAGCTCCTCTGCATTATTCTGCCATACATTTGCTCCAGACCCTGGGAAATGAAACCACAATACAATGTAATAACGAAAATCACCATGGCTGTTACTAATAATTGCCAAAGCTAAAAATCAATGGCAACTTACAGCTATGGCAGCTTGAAAAAACTCATCGGCGACCACAGGATTTCCTACATCCACCCACCCTTTTCCTGTTTTCATATTCATCTGGAAGAGAAAAATTAGAAAATAAATTTAAAAAAAAAATCACACCTCCAAACTGGCTGAGGAGGGTATTGGAGAAAATATTTAATTTTCTGTTCATATTCAGTAGTGCAATCCACAGAAAAGAAAAAGGTAACAGTCAGCATTCATTGGCACGTGGTTATCAGAGGGGAAGGGAAGAGGGGAAGATGAAGAGGGTAAAATAGGTCAAACATATGGCGACAGAAGGAGATCTGACTTTGGGTAGTGAGCACACAATAGACTATACAGATGATGTATTATAGAATTGTACACTTGAAACATATAATGTTATTAACCAATGTTGCCCCAATAAATTTAATTTTAAAAAAGATGTTTATTATTATTATTATTGCCTGAATTGTGTCCCCCACGAAAAAATATGTATGTTGAGTCCCTAACTCCCAGTACCTCAGAATGTGACTGTATTTAGAGACAGGGTCTTTAACGGGGTTGACAGAGTTAAAAGGAGCACATTAGGGTGGACCCTAATCCAGTTGGACCAGTGTTTTTATAGGGGGAAATGTGGATACAGAACGAGACACAAGAGATACACACACACAGAGGAAAGATCATATGAAGACACAGACAGAAGGCAAATATCTGCAAGCCAAGGAGAAAGGTCTCAAAAAAAACTAAACCTGCCAACACCCTGATCTTGGACTTCTAGCCTCCAGAACTTTGAGAAAATCAATCTCTGTTGTTTAGGCCACGCAGCCCATTGTATTTTGTTATGGCAGCCCTAGCAAACTAGAACAGTGATACAAGCATGTATGTGATTAAGATACATGGAGGTAAACAGAAGTAAAAACAGAAATGGCTATGAATGATATCCTTAAAATGGGAAAGGACATCTGCACAATGCAATTCATTGTAGCACACAAATGTCCATCGAAGAGGAATATTATAAAGTATGTGCAGCTGTTTAATATTATGTAGCTATAAAAAATGAGGAATATCTCTTTACGTTGCTATGGAGTGATCTCTAGGATATAATGTTAAACGGGTCTTTAAAAAAGGTGGAAAAAAGTATATCTATGGAATGCTCCCATTTATCTAAGAACCTTGGGGTTTAGAAGATGTGAATATATACCTGTTTGCTTGTATTTAAAAACCAAAAGGAAATAACTATACATGGTGTCAGGTGGGTGCAAAACTTATCGGGGAGATCACTTTGTAAGTTATATAAATGTCTAGGCATGATGCTGCACACCTAAAACCAATATATTACTGAATGTCAACTATAATTAAAAATTAAAACTAAAAAAGGATAAACAATAAAATAAGGAAAAGAGTTAACTACTGGGACAAGAAGAAAACAGGGTAGAGAGGACAGAGATAGAAGGCAGACTTATCGGAACATACCTCCATTAGTTGATTTGACTTCAGAGCCATGTATATATTTTCCATAATTATAAAATAAAATTCAATCAACAAGGGGGAAAAAGCAATTGCTAAAAATCCAAAGCAAATAGAAAAACTTTGAACTTAACTATGTATGAAGTTGATAGCTTAATCAGAGAGAAAGAAATTATTTCAAGTAATTTGAAAACAACTTTTAATAATATTAAACAATGTTTTGACAGTACATCCCTAGTGGGATATGTCCTAAGGATAAAGGTTCAAAACATTCTTGACAAAACTGAACCTGAATCAACTCAAGGTTCTAAATCTACCAGTACAGGGAAAACGGGCTAGAACACTACAACATTAAATGACACCGTGAGGATGCAGTCATCTGAATCCAAAATTTAGGAAACTCTATAGGACAAACAACCTGGTTTCTTCAATAAGTAAATTCAATCAACAGATTTGTTTTAAATGGAGGGAGAGAAATGTTGATTAAAAGAGACATATTAATAAAACACAGGGTGTAGACTTTCTTTAATCCTGATTCTAAGAAACCATCTGGAGGAGGAGAGAGGGAGAAGCAGAACAGGCAGGGCAGGAGGTGCTGTATATTTATGATTTTAGAAAAAAATATTTGTTAAATTTTACTGTCATCATGAGTACTGAGTTTGAATAAAAAAGATATCTTGTCTTTTGGAGACACGTATGGGTAAAATAATGTATTTTGGATTTGTTTCAAAATAATCCATGGGGCTGGAGATTTCCTGTTGGAGGAGATAGAGAAGAAACAGGAGTGGTCATGTGTTGAAGAATACATCAGCTGAGCGATGGGTGAATAGGGGAATCCACTGTCTTTCCTATTTTGTGTATACATTGGAAATTTTCAATGAATATTGTTTTAAAACACTGGAAAAACGTTCTACGCTGAAAAAACACACTTGCCTCTGGGGAGCAAGATGGAGTAGGCAGGGATGGAGCAGAGAACTATTCCTTTTATTACTTTCATTAATTTTCATAAATCCCGAATTATAAGTTCAATACTTAGTCTGCTGAATCACTATAGTAACAACTATAACACTGCCTAGACCTTCACTGTAATCGATGCAGGAATAATAAAAGGAACCTGGGTAGCCCTGAGGGCATAACTCCCTCGGGTTTATGCTAACTGCATCCATCTTCATAGGCACGCCGACTGTCTCATCACACCTGCACTCTCTCCTCGTTCATTTAGGACTCACCAAAACGTATCTTCGAATACCTTCTTCCGAAACAGCTAAGCTTTCACACATACACACCAACCTGCAAGCAACATGCCGTACTGCAAAACAGTAATTAGACACTCATAAACACAAAATAGGCATTCTCCTTTTATATACATCTCTAAAGAGAAAAAAAGAGTGAAGCGAAACAGGTTTTACTGTAAAAAAAAGTTTTAAAGGCTTTTTTAAAAAACAATTTTCAAAAGTAAATGACCTGAAATTTATCAAATGAATCATTTGCTTCATGCTCCAGTCAAACAGATATTTAATTTTCAAATTTAAATTTCTGCAGGTCATAAGCCCCAAAGACCCACTAGACACCTGGTGCTCCACAACACTCTCGTTTGTACCATGCTGCCAGCATGGTAATTCTAAAACTATTCAATATCTGACAAAATTTCTGAACACCACGATAGTTTAGATTATTCTAAAATTGGAACTTTCTAAGTACATTCTTTGCTGTAGATGATGTAAAAGTTCTTAAAGTATAACTTAGAAAATTCAGTTATCTTCATGATACAATTCATTTCCCCTGAAAATAGGAAAGTTTGAATAACTGTAACCTCTTTGTGTAGTTTTTCATAAAACACAGCCATCTTTTTAAAAGATGACTTTACATGTAACTGAACTAGCTGCCTTGAAGTTAGATCTCAGCAGCCCTTGATAGTACCTATGCTGCTCATGCTAATACCATTTTTAATTAATATTCAATTGAAAAGAGATCTACCCAGCTGAAATTACAGTGTAATTGAAGTAGTCAGGTCTTTACTATCCATCATGAAATGTCAAATCTATTCATCCCTTAACAAAATTAATTTGTTTCTGAAAAAGAAAACTTTCAGTAAGACAACTCATAATCTTATTTACAGTCTTTATTTCCAGTTTTTAAAATGGTTCTTTTATTTTTCCCAAAGTGTACTAACCCTTCAGTATTCTCAAAGACCCTGATCATTCAATTACTTCCCCACTCCAAAGACACCTTCAGTCCCTCCCTCTCGATTTACTCCTTTTCCCTCTGCCTTCCAACACATCCACCCGCCTCCTAGAAAACAAACCAACTCCACTGCGCTTCAAGCCTCCAGCCCATTTCTCCTCTTCCTGTCCCTGGCAAACTTCCAGAACTGAATGGTCTGTCCACTACCTCTCTTCTTGCTACTTGCTCCTCTCCCTAAGTCCCCACCATGTTATTTGCAACCTTACCACTTTACTGAAACCGCACTACCAAAGATCACCTTCCCTGGCTTTAAAGCAACATTTCACAGTGGTCATGGCTGTTTTGAATACCTCCTTGGACTCACTGGATCCTGGTCCAGCTCTGAGCAGTATCCCTCTGTGGGAAATGTCTTGGTCCAAGAACTCTGCTCCCATCCCCACATTCTCGATCCAGCTGTTTATAGTTATCACCAAGCCCACAGGCCAAAGGCAGCAATGGCTGAGACAGAACACTACTGCAGTATAAAGATGTTTCTGTTTCCTTGGTTGCTGTCCTCTACCTGTCTTCTCAGCAGGCTGCTCTAGCTCCTCTAGATCACACGCATCTCGGCAAGCTGCCGACTGACACCTTACAACTGCCTGACTCTGTCTGCTCTGTCCACGGCTTGATATTTAGATTGACTTTAGACAATACATAGTGTTGTATCCTCTGGCATTTGTGAATTCCCTGTTTTTCTTGTTCCCAGATCCTCAAGATTAATGTATGCCTGGGATTTTTGTTCTGGAGTCTTACCCTGTCCCTTTCACCTACTGCCCGCCACAACATGCTATGACAACCCTGTAAGGAATCTGTACTCGATAAATACATAGTGAATCTCCTCCAGAATATTTGCACTGTCCTTTTTGGTCTCCTACCCTTGCTCTTTTTCTTTCCATTTCTGGAAGAGTCAAGGTTAAAATCTCACTATTGTGTTCTCTCAACACCACTGGTTCTTAAACTCTGGTATGCATGAGGATTTCTGAGAATTTTTTTTCAAACTACAGATATGCCCAGGTTTCATCATAAATCTATTAAGTCAAAATGACCAGTAGTGGCACCTAGGCATCTGTATTTTAACAGGCTCCATAGGTGACTCTCATTCATACCAATATTTAAGAACTACTGCTCTTTATTTTCTCTCTCACAGAACTCGATGACACTTGTGTCTTCAACAATCACCTCCAAGTGAATAACTACCAAATCTATAGGCAGCTTGACCCTTCTCTTATCTCTCCAACCTTCCTGTCACCTCAATCAGGTCTAAAACTCAAATTTACAAGTCATTCCTCTATTTCTGGCTTTCCTATTTTTGCTCATTGTTCCACAATTCTTCCCAATAATAAAAAATTATACCTTGTAAATCTTGATGATTTTTTTCATCACATGACATAATCTACACACTGAATTTGTTCATAAGGAGAAAAAATATCTTCCAATCAGCATACTTTTGGAATAAAACTCTAAAATCAGAGGTTTCCTGCACCACATTCTGTTTTCTCCAGAATTTTAAAAGTACCATATACATAATAAGCACCCAAACGTCTGATTTAGAAGTGCTAAATGCACAGGGTCAGCACACTGGGCAAGTCCTAGGGCTGTAGCATCCATTTCACCTACCAGATCCCTGCTACTTGACAAGCAGTGAAACACTACCAGAGCCATACTGGTCCCACAACATGTAGAACGGCAGGCGCTTAGAATTGATGCATTTTAATATCACTCAGTTCACCTGCGTACTAAGTCTCTCTACAGATAAATGTCTAACTTTTCCCTGCCTGTAACTATAGGATATAAGGCTCCTAGGAGCCATGATATCAACATTTATCTGACTTAAAGAGAGAGAATGGTTCTCAAAACATCCTGCTAGAAGAGTGAACTAATGAGTAACTATATTATTGACACTAATTACCTTACACCTACATGAAAGTTGTATACAATTGGGTTAATATTCATAAAGATAAATACTTAGTAATAAATTCTATTGTTGCATACAGACAAAATTCAATTGTCTTTACAAAGCCGAGTAGTCCAGAGATCACTTCAATGTATCCTTTGTTTTGTCGCCTCAATGTATCCTTTATAACTGGGAAATATAATTTCCCAAATTGCATTAACTGTCATCATCCTTGCTGGAACTCAGCAACTCTCAGCACACTAGACCCTGCCCATTTAGGTAAAGCATTAGAACTCTCCCAGTGAACCACATTTAATGAATGCATCCAAGCGGATGACTTTGGTTTTGAGTTTTGTTCTGTTGTTGTTGTTTGCTTTCACAGGTAGAAAAAAACTTCTCTAACTTTTGTCAGTAACTCAGTCCAATGTTCATCAACTAACCTCACTAGGAAACTATTCTTTATAGATTTTTAAATTTAAATCTCTTTCATAGCAACATTTTTCTTTCCATTATTAATGGAGAGAGGAAACTATTTGATGGTCCTTCAGAATCCAGATCATCTGTTCTCCAGAGAAAATGATCCGTGTTCTTTAATGTTTCCTCAAGTTCTCATTTCCACATCCTTTAATTATCTTTGCTATGCACCACCAGACTATTTCTTGCAATGATGCTTTTAAACTTTATTAAGATGGAGCTGATTTCTGAAAAATCATAAAACTGAGGGAGGCTGTTTGCTTGACAAAGCATGCTTACGGATTGTTTTCCTTAGTCTTGTTTTAACAAATTTCTATGTGTAAAGTGGTCAAAATATTATTTAAACTGCAGGCACATGACCTGATGTATAATATTTCTCACAATATGAATCACAAAATATATACTTACATTTAGCTTTCTGGTCTTCATTTATAACCAAATTTACTTTCTTGGTAACTGCCCAATTCCACAGGTTTATTGCCATTTCTTCAACCTGGACAAGAGAAACATTTTCTTAGCCTGTTAAAATACCATCCATCTCCAAAGATATATTCTTTCTTGCATGTCGTATGCTTATGCAACTACTGTGCATCATTTACAGGACCTCGATAACCTAATCACATTCTACCTTTCCTCCCATAAACTTGCCCAATGTTAAGAGTGATTATCTAATGCTGTCCCACAAACACAACTTGTTCATTCCTATCTATGCACCTTTACTCATATTGGTGGCTCTTGATAGATATACCTTCTCCCATTCCCTTTATGTAACTAAAACTCAGGTCAGTCTCACCAGGAACATTTGTGAAGCCTTCAACAACCACTACAGTATACATTGATCTCTGTCTTCCTTGAATTTCTATATTCATTAAGTTTCACATAATTGAGCAATTAATTATGCTGTTTTGCATCATTTATTCTGTAATTGTTTCAGTTTTATTTTATTTTTGTTTCCCAACTAGGCTCCTTGATATCAAAGTTCATGTGTTATACAACTTATACAGCATCCATAGTACCTGCCAGAGGAATAAAGAAAGAATACAAACTCCAATAATAAAATTTGCTGATTTATGTTTTGCTCTATAGATTAAGGGACAAAGTTTCTAGCAGCTTCTTTTGGTGTTTATCTTTCTATCACATGGAACCTAGTCAACTAGATGTGAAAATAAATCAAGCTCATAGTGTCTCAAGGATAAAATGAAAACACAAAAATGTGTAAATTTAGGACTGGCTGGTTTCTGGCAGAGACCTCTTAAGAAAATAATTCATCCTGGTTGGTACTACTGCTGCAAACCAATATGGCACAGCTTTGGCCTAAATCTCCCAGGGTGACTAGATAGAAGCTCTATACCATTATCTTAGAATAAACATATTGGTAATAATATGACTAAGAGGAATACTAACTGGACAAATGAAAAAAAGTTTATGTACGATAAAGGTGCACAATTATATTTTAGTTTTAATTATTTTCTCCTAAGTGTCACTCTTCTCACAGTTCTACATTTTTCTGATGCAATTCCCTTTAAACAGATTATTTATTTAGCATAGCTATCATTTCACTAACTAGTCTGGGGTTAATTCTCATGCTCATCTCTATCTCTCACATAGTATCCCCATACCACAGTTGACCTAATGATGACTTTCACATGAAGAATTATTTGAGTTGTTTCATCAAAAACACATGGAGTTAATATTTGGCTCCAAATTTCCCAGAGGAACAAATGTTATTTAGGGGGAAAAATAAACACCAACATAAAGAAGCTGCCATTTTTGGTATTTTGGAAAGCAATTTGACAATACATTAAAAAAAAAGGCAAAAAATGTTCATATCTTTTGACACACTAATTGCTTTTCTGAGACGCTATTTTTCCTATGGATACAATCCAAAATGATGAAGGGATGATATCTGCACTTAACAGTGTTCCTCACATCATCATTTACAATAGTGTAAAATTGGGAACAATACAAATATCAATAATAAAGAGATATATAGATGAATTATGAAAAATTGCACTACATGGAATATTATTCAGCCATTTAAAATAGTGGTCATGCAACATGGAAGAAATGGATGAATTCCTAGAAATGTACAATCTTCCAAGGTTAGATCAGGAAAAATCAGAAAATCTGAATAGACCAACAACTGTTAACAAAATCAAATCAGTAATCAAAAATCTCCCAACAAATAAAAGCCCTGGACCAGATGGCTTCACAGGTGAATTTTACCAAACATTCAAAGAAGAATTAATCCTATCTTCAAACTATTCCAAAAAATTAAAGAGGAAGAAAGACTCCTAAACTCATTTTACAAGGCCAGCATTACCATGATGACAAAACCAGACAAAGACACTACACAAAAGAAGAAAATCATAGGCCAATATTCCTGATGCACACAGATGCAAAAATTCTCAACAAAATATTAGCAAACCGAATTCAGCACTACATTAAATAGATCATATAGTGTGGTCAAGTAGGATTTCTTCCTAAGATGCAAGACTGGTTCAATATCCATAAATCAATTAATATGATATACACCACATAAACAAAATGAAGGATAAAAATCATACAGTCACATCAATAGGTGCAAAAAAGCATTTGACAAAATTGAGGATCCAATTATGATAAAAACTCTCAGCAAAGTGGAAATAGAGGGAACATATCTCAACATAATAAAAGCTGTATGTAACAAAACCACAGCTAACATCATACTCAATGATGAAAAGATGAAAACTTTTTCTTTAAGATCAGGAACAAAACAAAGATGTCCACTTCCACCATTTTTATTCAACATGGTATTAGAAGTTCTAGCCAGAGCAATCAGATAAGAAAAAGAAGTAAATATCATCCAAATGGAAAGAAAAAAAGTAAAACTGTCATTGTTTGCAGATGACATGTTACTACATACAGAGAACCCTAAAGAATCCACAAAAAAATATGAAAACCATAAATGAAGCAGTAAAGTAGCAGGATACAAAATTAATATTCGGAAATCAGTTTCATTTTTATATACCAGTAATGAACTCTCAGAAAGAATTAAGAAAACAATCTCATTTACAATTGCATCAAAAAATATAAAATATCTAGGAATAAATTTATCCAAGGAGGTAAAAGACCTGTACTCAAAAAACTGTAAGCCACTAAAGAAAGAAATTAAAGATACAAATAAATGGAAGCATATACAGTTCTCATGTACAGGAAGAATCAACATCATTAAAATGTTCATACTACCCAAAGCAATCTACAGATTCAAACAATGCAATCCCTATCAAAATACCAATGACATTTTTCATGGAACTAGAACAAATAATTCTAAAATTATATGGAATCACATAAGGCCCCAAATAGCTGAAGAAACCTTGAAAAAGAAAAAGTTGGTGGTATCATACTACCTGATATCAAATTATTTTACAAGGCTATAGTAATCAAAACAGCAATGGTACTGGCATAAAAACAATTAGATATATTAATGGAACACTATAGAGGGCCCAGAAATAAACTCATGCCTATATGGCCAATTAATCTATCACAACAGAAGCAAGAGTATTCTATTCAATAGGAGAAGTGTTTGAGATCTTGCATCTTGACAATTATCAATTTGGCTCAAAATCCTATACACATTCTTTAAAAAAAGAATATACAATGGGGTAAAGACAACCTCTTCAATAAATTGTGTTGATAAAACTGGACAGACACATGCAAAAGAATGAAACTGGATCACTTTCTTACACCATATGAAAGAATAAACTCAAAGTGAATAAAAGACTTAAACGTAAGACCTGAAACCATCAAGCTCCTAGAAGAAAATATAGGCAGTAAGCTCTCTGATGTTGCTCTTAGTAATATCTTTTCTGATATATCTCCTGGAGCAAGGGAAAAAAAGTAAAAAAAACTTAAAAACAGGACTACATCAAACTAAAAAGTTTTTGCACAGCAAAGTAAACCATCGGTAAAACAAACAACCTACAAAAAGGGAGAAGATATTCACGAATGATACATCTGATAAGTTGTTAATATCCCAAATACATAAGGAGGTCATGTAACTTAATGACAAAATAATAAACAATCAAATTAAAAAATGGGCAGAACACCTGAACAAGCATTTCTCCAAAGAGAACATAAACAGATGGCCAATAGACATATGAAAAGATGCTCAACTCCGCTAACCATCAGGGAAATTCAAATCAAAACCACAATGAGACATTCCTCACTCCTGTCAGAATGGCTATCAGCAATAAATCAACAAACCCAAGTGCTGGCAAGGATGTGGAGAAAAGGGAACCCTTGTACACTGTTGGTGGGGATGTAAATTCATGTAGCTGCAATGGAAAACAGTTTGGAGGTTCCTCAAAAATTAAAAACAGAACTACCATGTGACCCACCAATTCCACTTCTGGGTATTTATCCAAAGAAATCCAAAACACTAATTTGAAAAGACATGTGTACCTCTATGTTTACTGCGGCATTATTTATAATAGCAAAGATATGGAAGCAATCTAAGTGTCCGTCGATAGAAGATTGGATAAAAAAGAGGTAGTACATATATACAACGGACTATTACTTGGTCATAAAAAGAATGAAATCTTGCCATTTGTGATAACATGGATGGACCTATCATGCTAAGTGAAATAAATTAGAGAAAAACAAATACCATATGATTTCATTTACATGTGGAATCTAAAGAAATAAAATAAATGAATGAACAAAACAGAAAAACTTATAGATACAGAGAACATTTTTTTGGTTTTCAGGTGGGAGGGGGGTCGGTGGGTGAAAAAAAGGAAAGGGATTAAGAAGTACAAATTGGCAGTCACAAAATAGTCACGAGGATGTAGAGTAGAGCACAAAGAATATAGTCAATAATATTGTAATAAACATGTATGATGTCAGATGAGTACTAGATTTATCAGGGGAATCACTTCATAAATTATGCAAATGTCTAATCACTATGTTGTATACCTAAAACTAATATAATATTGTATATCAACTGTAACTGAAAAATAGTTTTTTAAAAAAGAAATCAGCACAGCAGCTCCAGAATGGGGGGGGGGGGAGCTCAGCAATACAGCCTATATACAGGATCTTTACGAGTCTCTAGCTATTAATAATGAATCTAGAATATGTAAAGAGCTCCTATTACTCATAATAAAAAGACAACTCAATTTAAAAACTGGCAAAGGATCTTAATAGACATTTCTCCAGAGAAAATATACCAATGGCCAATAAGCACATAAAAAGATGCTAAACATCATTAGCTATCATGGAAACACAAATCAAACCATGATGAGATACCACCTCACACCTACAAGAATGACTTCTATCAAAAAAAAAAAAAGAAAGAAATAACAAGCAAGGATGTGTAGAAATTGGAACCCTTGTGCACTGTTAATGGGAATGTAAAATGGTACAGCTAATAAGGAAAACAGTACAGAGATTCCTCAGAAAAAAAACAGAACTACCATATGACCCAGCAATTCCACTTCAAAGTATATATCTGAAAGAATTGAAAGCTAGGACTGGAACAGTTATCTGAACACCCATGTTCATAGATTCATTATTCACAAGAGTCAAAAGGTAGAAGCAACTCAAGTGTCCATGGAATGATGAATAAACAAAATATATACAATGCAATATTACTCAGCCTTTAAAAGGAAATAAACACTGATATATGCTACAATGTAGATGCACCTATGGATATTATCCTAAGTGAAATATGCCAGTCACAAAAAGACAAATACTGTATGATTCCACTTGTATGAAGTACCAAGAGTAGTCAAATTTATAGACAGAAAGCAGAATGGTGGTACCCAGGGGCTGGGGGAAGAAGGGAATGGGGAATTGTTGTTTAATGGCTATAAAATTTCAGTTCTGCAAAATGAACAATGTTATATAGACTGGATGCACAACAAAGTGAATGTACTTAACATTTAAACTTTACATTTAAAAGTAGTTAACATGGTAAATTTCATGTTATATATATTTTGCCACAATTAAAAATAACACACAAGATACCAACTCACACCCACTAGGATGATTATAATTCAAAACACAGATAAATAAGTATCAGTGAAGATGTGGGAAAATTGAATCCTTCATACAATGCTGGCAGAAATATAAAATGGTGGAGTCGCTCTGGAAAACAATCTGGTAGTTCCTCAAAAATTTAAACAAAGTTACCATATGACCCAAGAATTTCACTCCTAGGTATATACCCAAGATAAATAAAAACACAAAAACCTGTACACAAATGTTCACAGCAGCATTACTCATAACAGATAAAAGGATCACACAACCCAAATGCTCGTCAACAGATGGATACACAAAATGTGGTATATACAAATAATGGAGTAATATTCAGCCATAAAAAGTAATGAAGTAAAGATACATGCCACAAAATTGAAGAACCTTGAAAATATTATGGTAAGGAAAAGAAGTCAGTCACAAAAGACCACATACTGTATTATTCCATTTACAGAAAATTCCCAGAATAGACAAACCCACAGAGACAGAAAGTAGATGAGAGGATGGACCCCAGGCTGGGAAGAGGGGAAGAAATGGAGAATGTCCGAGAACAGGAGCAACCTGTTTCTTTTGAGAGTGATGAAAATGTTCTAAAATTAATGTGGTGATGGGCGCACAAATCTGAAATAATAAAAATTCACTGAATTGTACATTCGAAATGGGTAAATTATATGGTTTGTGATTATATCTAAATATGTAAAAAAGGGAAAGATTTACAATAAATTTTATTCTTACCTTTCCGTATGTGCACTCTCCAAAATGGAAGGAATTGTCTGAAGTAAATGTTCCCAGAAGTGTTTCAGAACCTCAGGGCAATTTCCAAATTAAATGACAGACCCTCATTTAAACACCAGAAAAAAAAATACCCCCCAAAAAATGCACCCTTGAGTTCCCCACTACCACGTACTTTCTTACTTGGCTGCAAAAGGGAGAGAACTATTATTTAGTGACAAACTACTATGTAACCAGGACCTTAAATATGTCATTTGTTTACAATGCTGAGGTGGGTTTTATTATTCTCCTTTAACAAATGAGAAAACTGAAGCCTAGAGAGGTTAAATCGTAAAGGTTAAACTTGAGCACATATTTTTCCACTGGCTTCTAAAATTATTTTCCCTAAATGCACCATTAGGCTTGAAAATCCAAAAACAGATTTCTATGTATTTAGCAATGGTTAATCATGAAGCCCATTTACTTATACATTAATTAAAATGATCAATCATCAAAACTTATCAAACAAAATTATTTTTATACCAACCTGAGCATCCTGTATTTCAGCCATAGATTCCCTGTTGATATTTTCTATGTCCATGAAGAGTCTATCAATTGCCTCAGGCATGTTAGGTGAATCATCACTCACAATGAGGTTTTCGATAATTTCTGAAATAACAATGGATGATAAAATTCTGTGAACTATCACCACTGGCTAAAAGTAGCAAATCGTTTTGAACTCTATCGCTAGATTTTGGTCAAATGAATATAGCACGAAGAAACTTTGAATGATCCTTAGAGTAAAAACAAACTAGAGGAAAAGTTTCTTTTAGCTAAAGGTACTGTACAATTTTCAAATAAAAGTTATATTCCCTGGGAATCACTTATCTATAACAATCATTATTCTCATTCTCAGTAAGTAAAAAGCATTGACTTCACAAATAGTAATGTCATCTTAAAACTACAAAATAGAAATTAATAATGTCTTCAAAATTAGAAAATATAGAAATTCTGAAGAGACTTAGATATGTGCCCTGTAAAACAAATACTTATTAATAGTTTCAAACATTAGACAGACATAGCTAACTTACCCTGTCTCTGAAGATCTGACCTTACTTTATGAGAAAAAAATGACATGCCCAATTAGTGATAACATTAGCCAGTTACTCAATCTGTACAAATGATGTCACCATTTTCTAAACAGTGTTAGAGAGTATGCAGTGAAAAAAGAATCCTCATATACTGCTGGTGGGGATGTAAATCAGTGCAGCCACTATGAAAAATAGTGTGAGGTTCCTCAAAAAATTAAGAATAGAGCTACCATATGATCCAGCAATCCCTCTCCAGGGTATTTACCCTCAAAAATTGAAAATATTTATTCCTAAAGGTATATGTACCCCTGTGTTCACTGTAGCATTACTCACCGTAGCCAAGATATAGAAATAACCTAAGTGTCCATTGATGGATAAGGATGTGATACATAAATACAATGGAACACTACTCAGTCACAATAAAGGATAGAATACTACCATTTAAGACAATGTAGATGGATCTTAAGAGTATCATGCTAAGCAAAATAAGATGGAAAAGAGCAAGAACCATGATTTCACTTACATGTGGGATGTAAAACAGAAAGCAACAAATAAAACAAACAAACTCATAAACACAGACAACAATATGGCGGTTCTCAGGGGGGAAGATGGGTGGAGGAGGATGAAGACAGTCAAAGGGGCCAAATATATGACAAAAGAAGACTATACTTTGGGGGGTGAGCACACAATGCAATATACACATGACGTATTAAAGAACCATACACTTGAAACTTATGTCCTAACCAATATCACCTCAATAAGTTTAATTTTTTTAAAGTTATTATTCAAGCATAAAAAAGAATGAAATCTTGCCATTTGTGACAACATGGACAGACCTTGAGGGCATTACATTTAGTGAGATAAGTCAGAAGGACAAATAACATATAATCTCACTTGTATGTGCAATCTTAAAACAAGCAAACAAACACCAAGCTTGTAGATACATACTGGTTCTGGGCAGAGGTGGCGGGGGAGGGGCTAGGGTGTGGGCAAAACAAGCAATGGCAAAGGTACAAACTTCCAGCAATAAAATAAATAATTCATGGGGATATAACATACAAAATGGCAACCATAGGCAATAATACTGTATTGCATATTTGGAAGTTGCTAAGAGAGTAGATGTTCAAAGTTCTCATTACAAAGAAAAAACCCTTTGTAACTACGCGTGGTGATGGATGGTAACTAGACTTAGTGTGGTGACCATTGTGCAATATATACAAATATCAAATCATTATGTTGAACATCTGAGGCTAATCTAACATTGTATGTCAATTATACCTCAATTTAAAAATTAGGAGAGTTTTAAAACTGATGTTTTTAAAAATCCAAATATTTAAAAGATTTCTGAAAATTGTTTTTGAAAAAAACAATATAAAGTTTTAATTTGAGTTTCTTCTTTTTAAAAAAATCCAAAGATATTTTCATAGGATACAATTATAACTTCTAGTCACACCGTATATGAGACTGTGTGAAGACATTAATTTTGATTTGTGAATATTCTCTTAATGTTTTATGTAATTCATTGTCAAAATAACTCTGGTCCTTTCAAAACATATTCAGTGTCATTCAGTTGAGCAATTTGATTGACACAAGCTGAGGCAATGATGGCACTGCAGGTCTTTAGGGTAAAATGCAGTCAGCAAAGCCGGGTAAGTAGCAGAGACAGCACAGCTGAATGGCTGAGTTATGCTATGAAAGAGACCTGCTTCTGGCAGAAGCTCATGAAAGAGCTTCTATAAATATAGCCTATTCCTGAGACCCAAAGACAACATGCTGTATTAAGGTTATACTGAGCAAGATTGTACATTTCGAAAGAAAATGATTAAATTATCTTCCTGGCTACTGAAATAAACTGTGATTTACAACATGATTTCAGTCAATATAATTTAAATGAGATTCATCCTGTTAAAAGTGGAGTGGCCACACTATTGAGATGGCTGTGTTAATCAGTACTCATTAATTCTGATTAGGTAGACAGCATCGTAGGCACAGTATAATAGAAAATAAACATTTTTCCCTGTCCTTGAGGAAGGGAGCTTCTGCTACAACATGGAAAAAAATTTATCAACAGTCCTGCCAAGTCTGTGACCTCCATCAGCTCAACCAGTCATTCAAAAGCCAAAGCAGCTCAAAGACTTACCAGGGTCAATTCAAGATTTTGGTCCCAGTCACAATGATTATCTGCAACTTCCTTTTTGAGAAAAGAACCAAAACTGACAATAAAAATAATATTTGCATACTGCTTTATAGTCTCAAAGCTTTTCATATGCATTCTCATTTAATCATCAACCTACTCTGTCAGAGAGATATTTTTGTAAGATGTGGAAACTGAGATTTACAAAGTATAGTGACTTCTTAAAGGTGACACAAAGAGAAAGGAGCAAGCTAGCACCTGAACTCAGGCTTTCTCACTTGAAATCCTATACTTTCCACTATACTAGTTCCGTCGGGAAGAGCCTGGAACAAGTGACATGCCAGGACTCCGAGACAACTGAAAAACAGCAAGGAGAGAAGAATCAGAGTGCTATGCTATAATTCTGATTGTGGGCTAAGAAAAACTATTCCAGAAGAGGCCGCTTTGAATTATCCAAGCAGCCTGAAAAGGGCAAATTCATGGCAAACAGGTTTAGTCACAGACTGAAATCACACTG
The DNA here is from genome assembly GCA_028627145.1 of Eidolon dupreanum. NCBI lineage: Eukaryota > Metazoa > Chordata > Mammalia > Chiroptera > Pteropodidae > Eidolon > Eidolon dupreanum. The sequence continues at coordinate 99,924,636 of CM053505.1, forward strand.
TAAATCATATTTTCTATCTAAGGTCAGAGAGACGATCATTTTTCTCATACAGTGTTCCAGGAGATCCAAACCGACAAAACTGAATAGGGTACAAGAGAATCCAAGCAGCGAGGCATAATGCAGAAGTCAGATGGAACTGCATACACCACAGTTCCAAGAGAACTATTCGCAGCAATGCGCAGTTCTAAGCAGCACCCTTGGACCTGGAAGGCAACTAGGAAAGGATGCAGAGCAGGCCAACGCCACAAAAATCGTGACAAGCAGAAATGATACATCTCTGAAGCTCAACAGGTAAAGTATGCCCCCTAGCATCTGAAATCTCAAACCTGATGGCCAGAATGACTTCATTCCAAACCAATCTCTTCTCTACAATACTGCTATTCTTTCTGCCCTGGATAGAGCTGGCTCAGGGACTGGAGCAAACCTAAGCTTTGGCTCATCAGGAGATAAATTTATGTAAAGTTCGGGAAGGAAATTGGGGGGGATCAAAAGGGAAGAGCTGACAAGATCATGCTAACCAAAATACATTTTCAGCTTGATTCTGGTGAGGAAAAATATCCAGTTGCATTCAGAACTAAACTTTAGAGACTAAAGGATAAAACCGTACTGACACTGAACAAACTACATCAGTAGAGGGAATGTCTCAAAAGAGCCACAACTCAGTGCTCTCAACTAAATACACATTGTGTAAATGTTGCAATGAATCTAGGTATTTTATATCTTTCACACTCCTGGAAAGGTGAGGCCCGTAACCACAATCGATTTGCTAATTCATCTAATCCTGTCCCTAAGCATCTACTTTATAAAATATCTGTATAGAACAGATAATTTTGAATAAAAACCTGATCAAAGAAGCAAAAAAAATCTGTATATATTCTTCTTTTATTCTCATTACAATCTGTTACCCTTTGAAGCTGAGCCCTGCTGTTCTGCACTAAGAATATTCTATTCGGCTAAGACCTGTTTTGTTTTAGTATCATGGATTCCAATAGCTATTTCTATCTATTTAAATGACTTTAATTAATTTCTGTTTACTGAGTGATAACAATGTACTAGGCATTGGAAGAAGGACTTACACAAGACACTTGCCCAGTAGACTCATCTAAATCAGACCAGAAACAATATGTGGGAAGACTGGAAATACAGTAGATAGACTGCAACACAGTTGGATTAAAGCTGAAGTGGATTAGCTAGACTAAATACATTTAGGACCTCTTAGCAAAGAGGTACTTAAAGGAAGAAAGAAGTCTAAGCTAACTCAAAGATCTTTGTGGTTTCTTATTTCTATACTACTAAAACCTACACACAATACATAGCAAATAAAATTTGGTTGCAAAAGAGGTCAAAAGTTTAATAAAATCAAAAAAAAGAAGGCTAATTTTCCACACGAGGTATCTTTAGCCTTTTTATTCCTAATAGAATGCACTAGTTATTTAGAAGATTGCTAAGCAAAATGTCATAAACAATTAGGCATCTTATGAATTGTTTTTGATGGTGATATAATAATCCAGGAAAGCTTTATCTGAGTTCATGTGCATTTCCAAATCATCCTCAGAAATATATAGGGTCATCCCTGGTGATAGTGTTGCTATTCTGTGGGCAATATGAATAAAATGAACAAGAGTTCTTTCTTTCATTCCTCTAATAAACATTTAATGATAATAAAGTATTTTGCTAAGCCCCAAAGATACAATGTAAATAAGACATAGTTCCTTCCTTTGCAGAGCTTAACAGTCATTTCCACACAAGATACATGTGAACACACACCTATCTATCGATTTAAATTTTAGAGTTATAAGTCACCTTAAAATTCTACTAACACTCTCATTTTACAGTTGATTAAAATAAAGCATAGCTAAGTTAATTAACTTACCCAAGATCAAAGCTACTGGTAGCACAGCATGAACAGAATTCAAGACAACTGCACTCTCTCTGTTCTGGCTGGTGTTACATTCCTCCTTTTCAAACCTACTTCAACAAACATTTATTAAATGCCTGGTATCAGGCAGATACTGGGCATCTCACTAGCAATACAGAGATAAGTAAAGGAGTCTATGTCATCAGGCAGATCACTCTATTAGGGGAAATTAAAATTAAAAAATTCACAATATGTACTGTGAATACAAGATGCTACAGAAATATAAAGGAAGGACTGTAACTCTGCTCATTTGACAATTGAGATATAGGGATGGCAGGACGGGCTTCACTGAGGTGCTATTTGAGGTGGGTCTTGAGGATGAGTTGGAAATTTGCCAGGCAACATACCACAGGGAGAAGCACAGAGGTATGGAAAAGCACAGTGGGTTCAAATAAACATAAGTGGTTATGTTCGACTGGGGAAAAGGGTAAAGGAAAGTTACAGGAAACACCTTAGAAATGTATACAGAGGCCAGAGCCTGAAATGTATTGTATGACGTACTATGAATGTTAAATTCTTAACTTACTCCACCTCTTCAGTTCATAAACTGTATTATTTCTACCTAATATATGCATACCAGGTGACCCCACCAGGTACCTCAGTAAGATTTCTGCACAGGCCATATAAAAATTATGCTTATGACTCTGAACTGTGTGGCCCTCTCTTGGGACACTTCCTAATAATTGTGCTATTCCCAATCTGGGGATCCAATTGTGGCATTTAAAGGAAGAGGAAAAAGTAGTTCACTGAGGCTTCTAAATAAAGTCCTTTGAGATTCAATGCAAGTATTATTATCTTGAGTGAGTTTTCCTACTAAAGCTTTTAGTCTAGATCTGCAGTCTAAATTGGCAGCCAAAATTAATTAATTAATTAATTAATAGGCCGCCACATGTGGCTATTGAGCACTTGAAATGGGGTTAGACCAAATTGAGATGCACTATAATTGTAAAATACATATCAGATTTCGAAAATTTAGTATTAAGAAAATGAATGTAAAATATCTCAGTAATTTCATATACTGATTACATGTTGAAATAATATTTTTGGTATGTTGAAGCTAAAACATAGAATTAAAATTATTACTATTAAAAATAATTGCACCTGTTTCTCTTTACTTTTTAAATATGGCTGCTAGAAATTATTTTTAAATTACATTTGTAGGTTCTATTACATTTCTACTGTACAGGGCTGGTCTAGAGCATATATTCTGACTGACTTCTGAACATTTAATGAAACAAATTAGTTAATATCTACCTCCCTAACCATCATCATAGATTTTTTTTAAATATAAACTTGGATATTTTAATAGACCATAAGGGTATTTATATAATAGCAAATACAAAGATATTAGAAATCTAGAAAAAGGAGAACTATCTCCAAATTAACCATAGGAAAGGGAGCTATAAAGCTTGATAAGTAGGTACCATTCGTTAAGAAGAAATACCCCTAATGCTGAGAAGGAAAACTGGGCTAAATTGTCTTGGTACAAAATCCTTTAACACCACTCAACTTTCTGCTATTCCCATGTTAGGTCACCTTCTATTATGGATGGTGCTGGTGCTTGCCAAGAAGAGAAACTTTTTCAGAATCAGGCGGGACAGTTCTAGGAAACCCTCCAGCCCAGCTGCTATTGTTTCTTACATTAAGAATTTGTGCTTTTCAAAACCTGTCCTCCAGGAAGGAAATACTCTAGACAATCTATTGAAACCTGGTTACAAAGGCACTTTACATCTCAGCAAATCCACTCCTAGGTATTTCCCCCAAGAGAAATGAAAACCTAAGTCGTTTAAAAAATGTATACATAAGTATTCACAGCAGCTTTATTCATTATAGCCAAAAATGTCCATCAACTGATAAATGGATAAACTGTGATATATTCATTCAGTGGAATGCTATTAAGCAATAAAAAGGAATTAACTACTCATATATGCAACCATATGGATGAATCTCAAAATAATTACACTTAGTAAAAGAAACCATAGCAAAATAAAGAATATATACTCTATGATTTCATTTACAAACTAATCTGCAGTGATAGAAATCAGAACAGTGGCTGCCTGGGGTAAAAGGTGGGGGGTGGGTAGATTCACTACAGAGGGGCATGATGGCATTTTCTGAGATGAGAATGTCCTGCTTCTTGATTGGAATAGTGGTTATATGGGTTACATGTGCCAAAAAAAAGTATCAACCTGCACACTTGTAATGTGTGACTTTTATTATATAGGTAAATTATACTTCAATAAAGTCGATTTCTAAAAAAGAAGGAAAAAGAAAAAAAGAGTAGGACAGGAAGGGAGCAAAAGAAAAAAAAGTACTATAGAGCTGAAGTCCCCAGAGGCTGTAGGTCAGGAGCAGGCTAGCATAGTGTGGTATCAAATTTTCTTCAACATCAAGAAGGCAGTCTCAAAGGTGAACAGGAAATTTGTCCCCTTTGACCATTTTCATCCATTTTCCTCATCCTCCTCCCCCCAAATAAACTATAACTATGTGAGGTGATAGATGTGTTAACTAACATTTCTAAGGCAATCATTTTGCTATATGTATACATGTGTGGGTATGTGTATATATACACATACAGATACGCTATGATGTACATTTCAAACTTATACAATGTTATATGTCAATTATATCTCAATAAAACTGGGGGATAAACAGGAGAGCTGATAACAGAAGTGTATATACAGAAAGCAAGCCTTAAGAGTCCATCAAAGACATAAACCAGAAATTCTAAATCTAAGGGAAAAGCCACAAATAGAACAAGACAGTTACCAGACTTTGGAGACAAGAGCAAACCAGGCAGATTGAGCAAGCATACCCCAAACACACTGCCAAATGGATTAGAGTGAGGTTTTTAATGGCATAGCCTAATAGTCTGTCCTTGGCCCTATCCTATTTAACAATTTTATCAATGACTAGGATGAAGAAGCTGAGAAGCAGAGAGAGAGAGAGACAGAGAGAGAGTGAGCGCACGAGCGAGCGCAAGCGAGCACACGAGCAAATAAGATAGGTGAAATAATAAGGAACAAAAATTAAATCTCCAGTTGCAGCAATGAGATGAATATAAGGAAGAAAACCATAGGCTTTCATTTAAGTGTTCAAAACTAATTGCACTAATATGTGAGATGCAAGAGGCAGCTTTATAGCAGTATGTATTAAAAATACTGAGGTTCTTTTAGGAGCAAAATGATCAAAATGAGTCATCAGTATGGTATGACTGCCTCAACCTCCCCCCAAAAAAACAGAAAAAGTTCAACCCTAGCTACATCAGTATCTAAAGGTAATGATGATCACTCCTAAATCTAAAGAGAAAGATCATTTTGTGCTGATCACACCAAATCTAGAGAACTGTATTCTGTTTGGATACCCCACTTTAAGGAATAACATGAAAAGAAGAGAGCATGTTCAGAGAACAGCACACAAAATGATGAGGGGACTAGAAACCATGTATTATGAAGAATGAGTAAACAAACTACGAATGTTTATTCTGAAGAGACTTCCAAGGGGATGAAAGTATCTTCAAAGAGTCGAAGAGCTAACAAGCAGGAAAGGAGCTACACTTATTTAGCTCCAATGGGTATAACACAGACCCATTTCTATTCCTTCTTGGCCATGAAAGCGATTGGAGTTGTTAGTACAAAAAATTGAATGTTATGTTAATTCTCCCTGTGGAGAATATAAACTAGCGTCATTGTGTGGTCTTTTGTGGTCCATTTTTATAAAACCTGACTATAAGAGATGCGTACAAAGAAAAAACTCAAATGGCCATAACCTACAAAAATACACCCAACTTCACTAGTTATCAGGGAATGCAAATGAAAAGAAGACTCACATAAGATAATAACATTAGGGAAAATGAAACTGGCAGAGGGGTACATGGGAACTCTGCACTATCTTTGCAACTTTTCTGTATATATAAAATTATTCCAAAATAAAATGTTAATTAAAAAATGACACCCTTCATATCTGCAAAATATTTTAAGTCTGACAACACCAATTATTAGCAAGTGTATAGGGAAAAGAGAAAGGGAGGGGGAGTAAAAATAGTTACAAGTACTTTACACTGTCCAAAAGCAACTTTATAACTATATTTATAAAGCTAAAACTGCTTACCACTCTTGACCGGGCAGCACCACATCCAGCAGTTCACCTAAATGTGCATCCTAGAACACCACTGCCACTGAAGGGCAGCCACTGGCCACATCCTACCGTTGAGTACTGGAAATGTGGCAAGTCCAAAATGAGATATGCTTTAAGTATAAAATGCATACCAGACTTTAAATTTTGTACCAAAAAAAAAAATCTCATTAACAAACTTTATACTGATTACATGATGAAATGTTAGTATTCTGGATATATCAAACTCAATAACTTATATTGTTAAAATTAATTTCATCTGTTTAACCTTTTTTAATGTGGCTACCAGAAAGTTTACAATGTGTCTTGTACTATGTATAATATGTTTGCACTACGTTTCAATTGTACAGCACTGCCCTAGAGCCTCAGCCAATAGGGCTCAAGAAATAAATCAATTTAGTGGTCATAACTAGCATTTTTCAATGGAAAAGCATAGAATAGAAAATACTGGAGGGTACTGCATGTAATAAGGGTAAAAATGTTCCATTAAACTTCTAACATAGTGTGTATTTGCTAGGGTATCATATAAAATATATTTCCTCGCCATAGTTGATAGTCAAAAATGTTTGAAAAGCTCCCGCTAAACTCTCCAAAACAGTGTTCATTGTTGTTATTATTTGCAATAGCAAATATTTGAAATGCTCATACATCCAATAAGAGACTGAATAAACTGCAGTATACTTATATTTGATGTAATAGTACTAATCAACAGTAGAAAGAAGTAAACTAGAACTAAAATATCCATATGGGTAAATACCCAAAAAGATAATGCTGAACAAAAAAAAAGACAAGTTGAAGGGGAAAAAATCATATAAAATGATACAATTTATGTAAAATTTTAAAAGATAAAAAAACAGCACATGTAATCTTTTAGTTCTTTGAAACATGAAATAGCTGAAACATATGGCAAACAGTTAAGATTCAACAAAATTTAGTGATAGGAATAGAGATATTCATTATATTATCCTCTATACCTGTCTGTGTGCTTCAAATAGTTATGTAAGCACAAGATCTAAAATAACATATACTTAAAACTCATAATCCCCTTCCATACTTATATATTTAAGATGTTATACCCTAAATTAAAACTTAAGGTAGGTGCTAGTGGGCTTTGTTTTTGTTTTAATATAAGAATTAACAAAATATCAAGCTAAAGTTTTTTAAATCATAGATTTGTAGCCACCCTGGTTACATGTTGCATTATTACATGAATGTGAATGTATCACAGGTCTAATCATGTCCCCAGAAAAAAGAAAAAAATTACTTTTATATCTGATGTGGCTAAGGAATCTGGTGTTCTGGTCAATCAAACTGCCTATGTAAGAATTCCCATAAATACCTTATGTGGATTACCAATTTTCAAAAGAATTAAGATATAATAAAATGCACTTAAACCTAAAACTACACAGGATATAATTTTTTCACTGATGATTATGGAAAGGCACTTCAGGATCTTACAGTAATTTCCTACTGTACTTTTGATACGTAGATTTCTATTTAAGATTAAACCAGTGCTATTTTGCCTGCTGTAAAAATCCTGAGAAAACAAGCTATGAATTTTAATTCTATTTCCCTACATTACCTTATAAAAAGGTTCCAGTGTCTTACAAATCTACATTGTTTTGCTGGCATATAAATGAGAAAACTTGGACCTATGGATACTCCAAAGAGATAAAAATTCGGAAACAAAACACATTTAGAAGATTTTAGATAAGGCAGTAGTTCGACATTTTGCTATATACCTTTGAAGTCCATGAAATGAAAATTAGCATCGTCCATTTTTAAATCTCTGGCTCAGGCCTATGAAATAAGAAAATATTTTAATAGTCTGTCCTTTACCCTCCAATTCCTCCAAAAAGTTCTTTCCCACAAAATTTCCCGGTTACTAATTATTCA
>CM053505.1:99933083-100151549 GCA_028627145.1 Eidolon dupreanum
ACAGCCTGGGGCAGCAGCACAGGCTTAATGGGAGGACGTTCTGCATGCCATCTTAGTCCCAACCTGTGGCCCACGGGACTCCTGGGTTTGCCTGATGTACTATTATTTATTTAAACATTTATTCACGTTGTTTTCCAATTTTCCCTTATTCTAAGAAATGCTTTCGTTAATACAATGTGGCTATTTAGTCGAATTACTTTATCAGGCTTCATTCCCAGGAGCGCAATTATTGAGTCAAATATAATGAACATATTTATAAACCTTGATACTTCTTACAATGCTTCACCAAAGATTCTTATCAATTTACAGTAATATCAGCCATGTTTGAGTAAACTAGCTTTACTGCAATCTCACCGGCATCGCTATCATTTAAACAAATTATTTGCTAATAAAATAGAAGTAGAAAGAAGTTCATTCTGTTTATAATTAATATTTCCTTTGGAAATTATTTATTCATCTCTCTTCTTTTCCCAACTTAGTTATTTGGGTCTCGATACCATCCTTACAAATTAGGACGAATTCTTTATACAGATATTAACTTTCTTTCTATAATATTTGATTCAAATATTTTCCAGTGTTTACTGCTTTTGTTTACAAAGTTTAAAATTTTTCAACTTTTCATTGAGGTATGACATACACAGAGAAGTAGGCACTATTTCTCAAAAACAATAGTCTATTGTTTTTCCCATTAAATTTCCATAAGTGAACAGCTCAACGCGTGTTCACATAATGAACACACATTCAATGTAACAGCAGTTTTTAGATACTCACAGAGTTGTGTAGCCATCGCTACTATCAAGTTCAGGACATTTTCGTCACTCCAGAAAGAAAGCCTGTTCCCATTCCCTGTCGGTCTCCATTTCCTGCCAACCTCCTCACCCCTAGGCAGCCACAATTCTGCTCTTGGTCTCTATAAATGGACCTATTCTGGACATTCCACATAAGTGGGATCATACAGTACATGGTCTTTTGTGAACTGACTACTTCCAATTAGCATCGTTTTTTAAGGTTCATCCATGTTGCACCATGTATAAGTACTTCATTCCTTTTTATTACCGAATAATGTTCCATTGTATGAACATATTCCATTTTATTCATCCATGCATCAACTGATGGACATTTGGGTTTCTATTTTTTTTTTTTTTTTTGCTATTATGGATAATGCTGCTACAAACATTGGTGTACAATTTTCTCTGTGGACATATATTTGAAATTCTTTTGAGTCCATACCTACGAGTGGGACTGCTGGGTCACACATTAACTCCATGTTTAACCTTCCAGGAACTACCAGACTGTTTTCCACAGAGACTGCACCACTCTACATTCCTGCCAGCAGTGTATGTGGGTTCCGATTACTCCACGTTCTCACCAACACTTGTTACAATCCATTTTTTGAACATGGCCATTCTACTAAGTGTGAAGTGGTATCTCATTGTGGTTTCGAATTGTATTTCTCTAATGACTAATGATGTTGAGCATTGTTTCATGTGCTTGTTGGCCATTTGGATGTCTCCTTAGGAGAACTATCTATTCAAATCCTTTGCTCATTTTTATTTTGGTTGTCTTTTTATTGAGTTTTAGAAGTTTATATAGTCTGGACAGTAGACCCTTGTCGAATATAAGATTTGCTAATATTTTTGACCATTCTATAAGCTGTTTTTTCACTCTTCATAGTGTCTTTTGATGCACAAAACTTTTTAATTTTGATGAAGTCCAATTTATCTATTTTTTCTTTGATCACTTCTGTGTTAAGTGTCATATGTAAGAAACCATTGTGTAATCCACGATCGGGAAAGTTGTATGATCTTTGATTCATTTTGTGTTAACTTTTGTACACAGTGTGGGGTAAGGGTCCAAATCTACTCTTGCATGTGAATATCAAGTGTTTCAATACCATTTATTGAAAAGACTATTGTTTTTTCCATTAAATCGTCTTGGCACCCTTGTCAAAGATCAGATGACCACAAATGTGAGGAGATATATACATATATCCTTATGCCAGTTACGCACTATCTTCTTCGTTACTGTAGATTTGTAGTAAATTGGGAAATTTGAGTCCTCTAACTTTGTTCCTCTTGTTCAAGATTGTTTTGGCTATTGTAGATCCTTTGACTTTCCATATAAAATTTAAGACCAGCTTGTAAATTTCTGCAAAGAAGACAGCTGGAATTTTGATGTGTATTGCCTTAAATTGATAAATCAGTTTTGGAAGTATTGCCATCTTAACAATATCAACTCTTCTGGTCCATAAATGTGGGATGTCTTTTAATTTTTTAAGGTCTTCTTTAATTTTCGTGAACAATATTTTGTAGTTTTCAGAGTGTATGTTTTGTACTTTCTTTGAAAAAGTTATTCCTAAGTATATTATTCTTTTTGATGTTATTGTAAATAGAATTGTTTTCTTAATTTCATTTTTAGTTTGTTCATTGTTCTTATAGAAATATAATTGACATTCATATATTGTTCTTGTACCCTGCAACCTGGCTGAACTCACTTATTTCTAACAGTATTTTAATAGATTCCTTAGGACTTTCTATATACGAAATCAGGTCATCTGCAAATAAGACAGTTTTGCTTATTAATTTCCAATCTGGATGCTTTTAATTTCTTTTACTTGCCTAATTGCTCTAGCTCAAATTTCCAGTACAACATCAAATAGAAGTGGCGAGAGTACACATCCTTGCCTTGTTATCAATCATAGGTGGAAAGCATTCAGTTTTCACCATTAAGTATGACGTTAGCTGTGGGGTTTTTTTGTAGATATCCTTTACCAGATTGAGAACGTTCATTCAGCATTAACTTTTTCAGATTCATCCATATTGTTGTGCATCACTATAGATCATTAATTCTCAGCTGTATGAACATTCTTGTACATATTATTTGCTGAACACATGTGCATGTTTCTACCTATTGGGCATAATAAACCTAGCGGCGGACTTGCTGAGTCACAGAATGTGAATATGTTCACTTTTTGAAATTTGATGTTCAAAGCTGTCAATCTCAATTGCAAAAGAATCTTAACAGTATTGGATAATACATGGAATTTTAAAAGAATTCCTAAGTTCACAGTGATACTTTAAAAAGCAGGGGGAAGCTCATTCAAGTTGATGGCAGATTTAATCCCATGCAGTTGCAGAACTGAGGCCCCCATTTCCTTAACATGTGGTCTTCTGCCCTTGCAAGCCATGGTGCATCAAATTCTTCTCCTGCTTTGAACCTCTCTGACTTACCCTCTTCTACTTTTAAGGGCTCATGTGATTACATTTGACTCACTGAGATAAGCTAAGACAATCTCCCTATTTTAAGAACTGGTAACCTGGTCCCTCTGGGGACCAAATGATCAAATTCAGCATTACAAATCATGGGACAAACTGACATGATGTGCCTCTGGTGCAATGCTCAATGGAAGTGGTCAGAGTTGACATCCTTGTCTTGTTACTGATCAGAGGTAGAAAGCATTCATGTGATATAAAAGAGGTACATATCATGCATGATATATTTTTGTCAAAAAATTTTAACCTAAATCTCGTCATGAGGAAATAACCAGACAAATCCAGACTGTGAGACATTCTAGAAGACAGAAGACAGCTAGCTAGAAATGTCTTGAAGGACGAAAGAAAAACAGTACGGGAACTATTTTAGATTAAAGGAGACTAGAAACATAGCATTATAAAGTGTATGTTCCTTAATTTAAATACAAATTTAATTGAATTCTATTTTGAAATTTTAAAACAGCTATAAAGGCCATTATGGGGGCTACTGGGAAAATTTGAATTAGGACTTGTGTGTTACATGGTGATACAATAAGGACTGCCCATATTATATCAATATTAGTTTCTTATGCATGATAACAGTATTGAGGTTATATAAGAGAATGTCCTTGTTCTTAAGAGGTAAATGCTGAGTATTTAGGGATGAAGTCCACAAACCCATGAATGATTCATCATAAACAAGGTGTGTATGTGTGTGTACATGCATGCGCATGAGTGCGTAGAGGGAGACAGAGAAAGGAAAGGCAAATGCAGACTACTGGTGAATCTGTGTGAACAGTATATGGGTATTCAATACACTACTTGAATTATTCATAGGTTTGAATTTTACCAAAACATTTAAAAATGATCTCCATTTTATAGATGACATGTCATTGTTTCTATTTAACTCTGTAATCCATTTAGAATTTACTTTGGTGTATGAAATGTGATATATATATGCAATGACATATGTAATACGTATAAATAATTCAAACTTTCTTCAAAATACATATCAATTAGCCTAATACAACTCATTAGACATTCTTTTCTTGACTGATGATGCCTACTTTATCATATAGTAAATTCTTAAATATACCAGCATACAGTTCTGGATTTTCTATTTTTCAGTTGATTTACGTTCACTTGATTTTATACCAGCACATTAAATTTAGTTTTTAATTTTAAAATTACAAAAGCAAAACAGGTTCATGAAAGAAAGTAAAAAATCCACTCTCACTCAAGCGTGGTAACCTCACTGTTCTGTTTGTTTGTTTGTTTGTTTGTTTGTTTGTTTCTTCCGGATTCTGTGCCTATACAAGAAAATATATGCATGATATAAACACACATATCCTTTTTTAAAATACAAATAATTATATTATATGTATTTTTCTGCTTTTTATTCTTTTTCTTTGTATTTTGGACTGCCCCACTCACTCTTGTAAATGGCCTCTAGTGTTTCACATTATGGATGGCCCATGATTTATTTAATCAGTCTATTTACGCACATTGGTTTTTAGTTTATTTACCCAGCATGACATTTTAAATAATAGGTGCTTTACCATATTTTAACATTTGGTAAGGCAAGGCTTGCTCCTTTTACAAAGTACTCAAAGAAGTTTGTTTTTCAAAGGGTAACAGTCATTTTCCAGTCATATCTACTAAATGCTTGGTTTGAAATGGGAAGCTGGTCCAAAGCGATTGATATATCAGGCAACCATTTGAGCAGAATGCGAATTTCACTTTTGCTTGTGTGCAATTTGGTTGGTGGGAAACAGCAAATGAATGCAGAAAGTGCACCAGATATACCATGCCATGCAAGGAGCCAGAGTGACACAGCAGACACGAGCATGTGTCAGCTCCATCGGCTCACCATGAGTGTGACCAGTCACACACATCCACCTCGGCTGTTGCAACTTTCCCTTAAGTTTCCAATAACTCTTTCCACCGCTTCACACTCATTCACAAGCTAAAACCATTCAGTGCCCACTTCCACAAGCAAACTTTAGGTCTTTTTCAAGGTAAAAGTGCCAAAATATTATAGTATTCATTTATGTATTTTTTTTATCATTTAACAAGTGGAAAACTGTGATATCATTTTTATTAACTTCCTATCTTTCTTCCATCACTGACAAAGCTTTTTAGTGCTGTGCCTCTGCAATATTGTGATTTATAGGCAATATGTATTTGGTTTTTGCAATGACTAAGACATAGCTCTTGCATACACTTGGTATTCCCCCACAGTTCCGGGCTCACAGCTCCCAAACCCCAGGAATTTCCTAAGAGTTGAGAGCGATAAAGGTGTCTTTTGTTATGTTAACAAGTGACATTTGGAAAGGGCCTTAGGATAGAGGCTGGTTGACAATGGAGCCAAGCGCATGATTAAAAGTGTTAGAACTTTTCAGTCCTATCCCCGCCCCCACCTCCGGTGTGGGGAGAGGGGCTAGAGTTTCAATCAATTGCCAATGGGCGATGATTAAATCAATTACAATTTCACAAGGAAGTTTCAGTAAAAATCCCTAGCGGGCAGGGTTTGGAGAGCATCTGGAGACGTGGGCTGAGTGGTGTCTGGGGGGCCTGGCAGCTCCGTGACCCTCCCTACATACCTTGCCCTTTGCGTCCCTTCCATCTGGCCGCTCCTGAGTTACAACCTTTTACAATAAACAGTGACCCAGCAAGAACACGTTTCCCTAAATTATGTGAGCTGTTCTAGCAAATTAGTCAAACCTAAGCAGGGGGTTTGGGGAACCTATGATTTATACCCAGTTGGTCAAAAGTACAGGGGACAACCTGGACTTTTGATTGCCATTCTGAGTTGGAGGGCTCATTGGAACCTCCAATCTATAGCCGGTTGGCGAGAAGCACAGGTATGCAGCGTGTGTGTGGTGGGGACAGGGAAGTCTTGTAGATAGTGTTGCTATAAGAACCTTAGATCTGTAGAGAATTTTATAAAAATTTATTTGAGCTAAACACGATACACCTGAAAGCAAGATCTTAACAGACTGAGATAGATGCTTACCAGAATAACAGTTCACAGTTTCTTTGATGCATTTCAGACTGCAGAGGGAACAGAAGGAAGATTACCTGCGGGGAGCGAGGCCAGGCGGGGATGGGATTACAGGATAGTTAATGAGACTATGTGCTCTCTTGAGGGTGGTCACCCAGGGGTCTGAAAGAGGGCATTTCAAAGGTTGTTAACCTAGATGCATAGAAACAATGGACAGGGCTGGCTTAAGGCAAAGATAAGCCTTTTAGTAAAGAAGTTACAAGCCTAGGGCGTGACCACCCACCATTAACTAACTGCTTGGTGAGGAATTTGTGATCTGATCACCCCGTGAGGTTACTTAGCATAGAACCCCTTTTTTTCCTCCACAATAGAGTGAGAAATGAGTTGAATTTTTGTATGCCCTGCTGGCATCCAAGGAGCTGCTTGTTAGTGTGGAGAGTCCCCCCCACCCCGAGTTGGAACCGGATCCCAACACAATTTAGGCGTGAACCCCATCTTCCCATAAGCCATGTGGCTTTTATGGCACAATTTTGCAGAGCTGGGTGAATTTTAGAAATGCATATGTTGCTCTTAGCAGAACTGACAACACTGAGTTTTGAGAAAAGCTTTGCTGAGGTTCTGAGTGGAATCACAATAAATTAATCAATTCACTTTAAAACTAACATTCTTTGATTTAGTTTTTCTATCCATATGTCTCTTTATTAAAGTCATTTTATATTTCTCAAGTTAAGTTTTGTAGTTTTGCTTAAGTCATACATATCTCTCATTGGGTTTATTTAAAAATATTTCTTACTATCATGCATAGGATCTCCTTTATTGTATTTTCTAACTGGTTGTTTATGCTACTGAGTTTTTACATTTCTCTCATCTGGGGAATACTTAGGCATGCAAACATATCATCTGCAAGTAAGATTTTTGTCTCTTTTCAAATATTGATTTTTCTTATTTCTGTTTCAAATCTTATTGCACTAACCAGAACACCCGAGACAATATTAAATAATAATGGCAATAACAGGCATCCTTATTTTATTTCCAATTTAAGAGGGAGTGAGTATGATGACTGTTGCTTTGGGATTCTCTTTACCACATTAAGAAAATGTCTTTCTATTTCTATTTTTAAAACTGATTTTATTAGGAATGTATGTTTACAATGTTGTGATGTTTTCTTTCATTTTCAATTCTCCTGTGTTTGGTGCTACGTTATGTTAACTGTGACTGAATATTTCAAACCTCTAGGCTTTTGCCCCTGCTGAGTCTTATCCAAAACGCCCCTCCCTTCTTAGCTTAAAAACGCCTATTCATGCTTCAAGACTATATCACACAGTTTCTTTGCAAGTGGCAGGAATCTAACTCAAACTAGTATAAAGCATAAAAAAGCATCAGGGCCATCTCTGCAGGCCCTGTTTCTCTCTACTTATCTCCTACCACAGGCTCTGTCCACGTGGCAACTTGCGACAGATCGATACGTATTCATATACACACAAACGTATATATGACAAAAAAGGGAGTTCTATGGAAAGTAACCTCACAGGGTGATCTGATTGTAAATTTCTACCTGGGAGGGTCAAGGTGAGTACTCCCTGTTGGTGTGCATCTAGGTTAATGCACCTTTGAAATAACAAAAGTAATGCCCCTTGAAGAGGGTATTAACCCTCAAGAGAGCATGTGATCTTAACTATCCTGTATTCCTGTTATTACTGCCATTATTATTTAATATTGCTTCAGGTGTTCTGGTTAGTGCAATAAGATTAAAACAGAAATAAGGAAAATCAATATTTGAAAAGGGACCAAATCTTACTTGCAGATGATGTGCTTGCATGCCTAAGTATTCCTCAGATGAGGGAAATGCAAGATCTCAGCAGCGATCTCGTACACCATAAATAACCTGTTGCTTTCTCCCGCCTCCATGTATGTTCTTCCTTACTTTCAAATGCATTAAAAGAAGCTGAAAAACTGTTATTCTCTGGAGCATTTGAGATCTTGCTCCCTGGCAATGTCATCAGTTTGGCTCAAATAAACTCAAAAAAATTCTTTATAGGTTTGCTCTTTTGTTAAATTTATATATATATGTGTGTGTGTGTGTATATATATATATATATATATATACATATATACATATATATATATAAAATCCAAGAAAGACTGTCAAGACTCCCATGCCTTCATCCATATAGCTATCTCATGATGACTCTGGCTGGCCCCACTCAACACCCGTGCCAGGCCAGGGTTCTGGGGTACCATGAATGGGCAAGCACAGGTCATGTGCCCACCTCTGCACTCAGGGGTAGCGTGGAACTCATGCACGGTCCCAAGAGAACTGCATGCGACAGAGGGGCAGTGCCCCACGGGTCAGAGCTGGTAGATGTCTGCTGTTACAGAATAAACCTCTTCTCCTTCCGCCCCCTCACTACTCCTCCCCAGGAAGAACACTGACCGACCTGGCTAAAGGCTTTGAGAGAGGGTAGTGGGTATGTCCTGCTCAGCTGTTCCTGGGTCCCCGCCTATGAAGTCTGCAAGGGTCACGCGAGTTACCCAAGTATGTGAGTGAGTGTCTAATACATGGTAAAGAGTGTTGCAAAGGGCCACTTGGCCTCGGAGCTAGAGCTATGTCCACTTAACAATTTCATCAATAAGAATGCTGACATTCTGACCTCCACTTGCTTGTCTCCTGTGCCTTACTTCTCAATTGCTTAGAAACCATGAAGGAGAAAAAGGTGACATTCAGTCTTGACCCCTTATAACCTTCACATCCGCTGCAAAGTCCCGTCTCAAATGGCCCTTCCATGAGGCTGTTCCTCCTACACCTCAGAGGTCAGAAGGCATTCGTCTCTTGTTCCTCAATTTATACATCCAACACAGCACTTCTTACACAGGACAATAGCCATATCCCCAGTTTCTCTTTCCCCTACCAGGTGCCTCCTCAAATGCAGACACCATCTTATTCCTCTTCCAATCAGCACCTTGTATCTTGCTAAGTAAGTTACTGGTCTTAACGAGGAAAAAAATAATATTTCCAAATAATAATAATAATAATAATAATAATAATAATAATATTTCCTGTTTCATTACCTTTGAATAAAAGCTTCTCAAAAAGTTGTTAGAAGTTTAATTAGATTCCATGCACTAGTTTCTCATCTATATGCCTACTTAGTAACTTTTTAATAAACTCTTAATATTAGCAGTGCCAACCCTTTTGTGAAAATCCTGTCGCCCGCAACTGGCTCACCTCACAGAGGGAGGCCAGCATGACCCAAGGACTTCTCAACTGGACGGGAGATCGTGCGCCCAAGGGTGGCTGGCAGACTTGGATGAAGCAGCTCCTTCTGAAGAAAGAACAGGAGTGTGCACGGTCCAGAGCCGAGAACTGTGTGGGAAGGAAGAGCCCCAGGAGACAGCAGTAAACAGGCATAAACATACTGCCATGTGAGAAGTGGAGGTGCTGATGCACGTACCTGGAAATGCCAGCTTGATGGCTGTGTGCTCACATGGTGAAACATGTCCCCAGAGCAGGGTGAACCTGGCAGACCACAGTGATACGGTGTTGTCCTGAGTTGACATCTCTTAGAGTCGGCTCCCGTAGAAAGTGAAAAATAGCAACCTAAAGTACATGATATAGGTACTTTGAGTTAAACATCTTCTCAGGATGGGAATTTACAGTTCAATATCAAAGGAGGGGCTGGATGAAAGGTTCTAGAAGAGCTTCATTGTTGGACTATGGAAGGCGTTGGTATTGCAGTCCAGAATCTAATCCCCAGGTTTTCGGGTTAAAAAACAAGTCATTTGTTTTGTTTTGTTTTGTCTTGTTTTTATTGAGCTGTAATTGATATAGCATTATATTTGTTTCAGGTGTACAACTGATTCGATATTTGTATGTATTGCAAAATGATCACTGCAAGTCCAGCTAATATCTGTCACCATACATAGTCACCAATTTTTTTTCCTGTGCTGCGAACTTTCCAGATTCACTCGCTTAGCTACTTTGAAATATGCAATACACATTATTAACTATAGTTACAATACTGTGCATTATATCCTCAGCACTTATTCATTTTAAAACTGGAAATATGTACCTTTCAACCCCCTTCACACATAAAAACAAGTTGTTTCTAATCATTTTACTCAAAGGAGACCCAGTCAAAATAATCAGCCTCACTAGTGCTTGACTTATAACGGTATGCCACTTATAATTTAACAATTGATATCAATTATTCTGACACATTTATCCTTGTTTTCCCTTCTTACAGTTGATTTAGTAATAGAATTAGGGGAAAGGCAAATTTTTAAAATGTAACTTACCACATTTTTCTCTTATAGAATACATGTTTATTACAGAAAATTTGGAATAGAAATGACTAAAAAAATTTTTGTTATTCACAACTCCTAAACCCAATGAAAACCATTGCTAATATTGTTTTAGTATTTCCTTCCAATCTTTTCCTGCATGTGTTTATACAATTAGGGTTACACTAAATATTTTATCTTACTTTTTAAACTCATATTGTAAAAATTTTCCCTTGTTGTATGGACTGAACCATGTTCCTCCAGGATTCCTATGTTGAAGCCCTAACTCCTAGTACCTCAGAATGTGACTATATTTGGAGATGGCACCTGTAAAGAGGTGAGGAATTTAAAATGACGCCATTAGGGTAGGCCCTAATCCAATTTGATTGGTGTCCTTATAAGAGGAAATTTTGACACATAGGGAGACACCAGGGATGGGTGCACACTGCAGAAAGATAACCCTAACACTAACCGCTGGTTTTCACAGCCAGCTGTTGTGGACATTCATCTTCCAAGCATCGGTGCCCCGGGCTGGGGATCCTGATGTGCAGCCAGGACCCCTCACTCCTCCAGGGAAACCTCCGCGGCTGAGATAACCCTCCTGACTTTTAACCACCACGTGTGGATGTGGGGCCAGCCCATTCCACATGTCCAGCCCCCTACCTGTCTCAGGGTGGCTTCTTCTGTGTGTTCTTAGTTATAGCACTTTCGTTTAGCCAGACTTCAGGTGGTTCTCAGTGATGGTTGTTCTGTAGTTTAGCTGCAGTTTTGATGTAGTCATGAGAGAAGGCCAGCATGGCATTTACCTCCTCCACCATCTTGACCGGAAGCTCAATATGTCTTTAAAATGAGAAAATAAATAACAACAAATTAAGGAAATTAATTTTTCATGTAACAAGGTTAGCAAACGCCAAAAGTTTTGATAACACACTATCATGGCCAGAGTATAAGGAAATAGATACGCCCTTGTATTAGTGGTGGAAGGCCTCAACAGGAAGCAACTTGGCAATATCTATCAAAGATATTTATATTCATACTATTTGACCCAGGAATTGAATTTTATCTTCCAGATATACTAGCATATACAATGGGTTACTGATTGCGGCACCCTTTTTAATGGTAAAGTGTTTTTAAAAACCTAAATGTAAATCAATATGGAACTAGCTGAATAAAGTCTGGTCGTTTCAGTGGAATACAATGCAGTTATTTTAAAGATAAAGGAGGTTCCGCTTCCTAAAAGCAATGTGAGGAGTTCTGCGGATCCGCTCCCAAACGAAACACCTGTAACTGGTGGAAGTTATTTTTTAAAACAGACAACCATTTAAACTCTCTGGAAATTGTCTTAAGGGCAGAGAACAAATGAAAAAAAAATTTTATTCGAGAAAATCTAAATTTCGGTTAGAAGAGTAAGAGTCTGTGACACTTGAACAACAACCCACGACCTTCTCTATCCCAGTTCAGCATGACAGAAGCTCCACTCCTGGCCGATGTGGCCAAGGAGACAGTCATCCCCTCTTCCCAGATCCCGTCAAAGATTAAGCTGTCACCCTGGGAGGGCAGGCCTCCAGCATTTCTCAAGCGCTGGTAGCTCCAGCAGCAGCGGCTAAATTCCTGGTGACTGAGGCGGAGAGATCCAGGGCCCCATTCCTCCACAGAAAGGAGGCTCTACCCAAGATGCAGCAGAGCAGAAATGCCGCAGCCCTGAAGGCCCTTGCCCAGCTAGCTCGCAGGGCAGAGAGTCTGCACTGGCAAGCCAAGAAGACCAAAGGCTACCACCCCTTTCCAGTGCTCTGCTCATAGAAGAGGGGTGTCATGCCAAGAGGCCACTGTCTCCACTCTGATCTCCAGAGTAGGGGCTCAGAGATTTAGTGCAGGAGGAGAGGCAGTCTTTAAGGACTATATGAAATCCAGTTACCGTCATATTTAATGGTGAAGCTGAATGATTGCCCCCTATAGTCAGAAATAAGACAGGGATGCCCCCTCTCGCCACTTCTATTCAATATTGGAAATTCAAACTAGAATAATTAGGAAAGGAAAGGAAATGAGACATATCCAGATTGGAAAGGAAGAAGTAAACAATCTCTACTTACAGATGACGTGATCTTGCAAATGAAAAGCCCAAGAAATCCACTAAAAACCAAGAGAACTAATAAGTGAGTTCAGCCAGGTTGCAGGGTACAAAATCAATATACAAAAATCAACTGTATTTCTATACAGGAGCAATAAACAATCTGAAAATGAAAAAAAATTAATTATCTTTATAACAGAATACTTAGTAATATATTTATAAAAAGAAGTGCCAAGCTCACACTCTAAAAACTACAAAATGTTCTTTTTTTTTTACAAAATATTCTTGAAAGAAATAAAAGAAGACCTAAAAAATGTGAAGATATCACTTGTTAATGAATCAGATGACTTGATGTTAAGATAGCAATACTCTCCAAATTGATCCCTGGATATAGGACGATCCCCATCAAAATTCCAGCTGCCGTCTTTGCAGAAATTCACAAGCTATTTCCAAAATTCGTATGAAAATGCAAGGGACCCAGAACAGTCCAAACAATCTTGAAAAAGAAAAAACAAAGTTAGAAGGCTCACAAGTCCCAATTCCAAAACTTACTACAAAGTTATAGTAATCAAGACAGGGTGACACTAACATAAAGACAGATGTAGATATATACATTGATGGAATAGAATTGAGAGTCCAGAAATAAACCTTTACATTTATGATCAATTGGTTTTTTGACATGGGTGCCAAGATAATTCAATGAGAGACAGAATAATCTTTTCAATAAATGGCGCTGGGACAATGAGATATTGCCATGGAAAAGAATGACTTTGGACCTCACACTATGCACAAAATTAACTTGAAGTAGATCAAAGACCTAAATGCAAGTACTAAAAATAGAAAACGCTCATAAGAAAACATAGGTATAAATCTTCATGACCTTGGATTTGGCAATGATTCTTAGATATGACACCAAAAGCATGAGCAATAAAATTAAGGAGAGATAAATCAGACTTCAACAAAAGTAGAAGAAAATATTTGCAAATCACTTATCTGATAAAAGACTGATATCTAGAATATATAAAGAACTCTTACTATCCAATAAGAAAAAGTTAACCACTTCATGTCCACTAATATAACTGTTATTAAAAACCAAAACCAGAAAACAACAAGTGTTGGAAAGAACAGGAAGAAACTGGAACCCTGGTGCACTGCTGGTGGGAGTGCACAATGGTGCAGGCACTGTGGCAGACAGGGCGGTGGCTCCTAAAGTAATTAAACACGGAATGACTGTATGATCCAGCAATTCCACTCCTGAGCATATGCTCCAAAGAAGTGAAAGCAGGGAAGGACCTGAACAGTTATTTGTACACCTCTCGTCACAAGAGCCAAAAGTCAAAACAACTCAAGTGACCACAACAAATTAATGAATGCATAAACAAAATGTGGTATATACGCACAATGTAATATTATCCAGCCTTAAAAAGGAAGGAAATATTGAAATAGTCTACGACACAGATGAACTTTGAAGACATTATGTTAAAGGAAATGAGCCAGTCACGAAAAGACAAATATTATATGACTCCATTTATATTAGGTCCCCCGAGTAGCCAAATGCATAGAGATAGAAAATAGAATGGTGGTTACCATGGGCTGGTGAGGGAAGGGAAGGGAGACTTAATGTTTAACGGGGATGGAATTTCAGCTTGGGAAATGAAAAAGTTCTGGAGATGGATTGTGGTGATGGCTACACGACAGTGTGAATGTGCTTAACGCTGCAGAACTGTGCACCTACACATGGTTAAGATGGTCAATTTTATGTTAGGTATATTATACCACGATAAAAAAAAATAAAACAAATAACCTAATTTAAAAATAGGCAAAGGAACAAATATTTGCAAAGATGTTCAACATCGCTAGCTATTAGGGAAATGCAAATCAAAACCACAATGAGATACCATCTCACACCTGTTAGAACAGCTATAATCAACAGGACAAGTAATAACAAATGCTGGAGAGGATGTGGAGAGAAAGGAACTCTCATACGCTGCTGGTGGGACTGAAAATTGGTACAGCCACTATGGAAAACAGTATGGAGTTTCCTTAAAAAACTAAGAATTGATCTACCACATGATCCAGCAATCCCTCTGCTGGGTATTTACTCCAAAGACTTGAACACTCATATCCGAAAAGATATTTGCACACCAATGTTCATAGCAGCATTATTCACAGTGGCCAGGACATGGAAGCAACTGAAGTGTCCTACAATAGATGATTGGCTAAAGAAGCGGTGGTCCATATATACAATGGAATATTACTCAGCCATAAGAAGAGATGAAATACTGCCATTTGCAACAACATGATGGACCTCGAGATAATCATGCTAAGTGAAATAAGCCAGACAGAAAAAGTTGAAAATCACATGATATCACTTATATGTGGGATATAAACCTCAAAGCCGTAAATGAACAGGACAAACAAACAGAGACTCATGGACATGGACTATAGACTAGTGGTTACCAGAGGGTATGGAGTGGGGGGAGGGAGGAGTTAGATGAGGTAAAGGGGGTCAAATATGTGGTGACAGAAAGAAATCTAACTATGGAAGGCGAACACACAGTGTAAATATATATATGCCTCACTGTTAAACTGTACAGATGAAACTTATTGAATTTCATTAACCAGTGCACCAGAAAAAAATAAGTTAATTTTTTAAAAATGGGCAAAGGATCTGAATTGAAATTTCTCCAATGAAGATATGCAAATGACCAAAAAGAACATAAAAAGATGTTGAACATTAGCTATCAGGAAAATGCAAATCTAATCCACAAGATACCACTTCATACCCATGAGGATTGATTATGATAAAAAAGACAGATAATGACAAATGCTGGAGAGGATGTGGAGTGATTGGAACTCTCATACACTGCTGGTGGGGTGTAAAATGGCGTGGCCTTTGTGGAAATGTCTGGCAGTTCCTTCAAAGGTTAAACAGAGAATTACAATATGATCCACACACCCACACCTAGGTGTCTACCCAAGATGTGAAAACATATCCACAAAAGTTGAACACAAATATTGATAGCAGCATTATTCATAATAGTCAAAAAATATGAACAACCTAAATGTTCACCAATTGATGAATGGAAAAATAAAATGTGATATGCCCACACAATTAAATATTATTGATCAATATAAAGAATGAAGTACAGATACGTGCCATCACATGAACCTTGAAAACACTATGTTAAGTAAAAAAAAAAAAAAAAGGTCACAAAAGACCATATATTTTGCAATTCTGTTCCCATCAGATATCCAGAATAGGCAAATGTATAAGAACAGAAAGTGGATTAGTGGCTGCCATGGCATTGAGGGTTCAGAGGAAATGGGGAACACTGCGAATGGGTACAGGATTTCTTCCGAAGTGATAAAAACATTCTGAAATTGTTGTGAGGGTCACACAATCCTGTGAGTATACAGAAAACCACTTACTTGTGTACTTTAAACAGGTGAATTGTATGTGAATTATAGCTCAATGACATTTTTTAAAGATAGAAGTGAAATTCTTTTTTTTAAATGTGGGACCTCTAATTAGGTTTGGATATATAGATAATATATATGTAAAATATATAATAGACAGGTAGGAGTAATATAGAGGGAGGGAGGGAGAAATAAATGAGAGACAGAGAGGGAGAAAGAAAAGGAAAGAAAGAAAAGAAAAAGAAAGAAAGGAAGAAAGGAAGAAAGAAAAGAAGGAAGGAAGGAAGGAAGGAAGGAAGGAAGGAAGGAAGGAAGGAAGGAAAGAAGGAAGGAAGAATATACAAATGAATGAATATAGATATATAGATAGATCTCCCATACATAATAAGTGAACAAAGATGTAAGATGATATGTAAAATTGCACCATTTCTGTAAAAAAGAGGAAACACAGATACACATGCTTATATATGCATAGTTTGCAGCTTTTCTTAACCAGGGTTCAGAGAATAAAGCCCTATAGAATATTGCTTATGTGATTATTTTTTGAGTTGTCCCCAAGACCTCACAGAAGTGTAACACTCTGAATGCATGGCTGATAAGCTTGCCCCTTGCATACAATGGATGGCATTAGGGCTGGGCCCTGAAAGGATGCAAAAGACACTGAGTGCCAGGGGGTGCGGATGGGAGGGAAAATTTTCGGTATGCCCTTTAAAGACTTTGGAATTTCGAATCAAAAAGAAAATAATGAAATTTTCAAATGAAGTTTACTTATGTAAAAGAAAGGAAATATACTTAACTAAAGCTGGGTGTGTAAAGAATGAAGAATACTTTTTGTCTCACAACATTGTAGATACTAAAGCATGTTTACTCGCTGAGGGCGACACTGTGATGGAGATGGAAAAGCTGGAGAAAGAAGAAAGAGGAGAAATAACATTGGCCCGGGCAGGACCCTGTGCCGGTGGGAGGAGGGAGGCCTGAGCGAGGGAGGGGAAC
This sequence comes from Eidolon dupreanum, assembly GCA_028627145.1. NCBI lineage: Eukaryota > Metazoa > Chordata > Mammalia > Chiroptera > Pteropodidae > Eidolon > Eidolon dupreanum. Next base: position 99,950,101 of record CM053505.1, read on the forward strand.
AGGAAAGGTCGAGCCCGAAATTAACTGCATTTTGAGGCAGAGGGGCCATGCTGGGCTTCAGGTTTCTTTATGAAGGGGGAAGTAAGGATATCTTCAGAATGGGAGGGAACAGGGATGGAGCAGGCGATCTGAGAAGACAGGTGAGGGAAGTTTTGCCTAATAGGAGAGCTGCTGGGTCATTGTGTTTGACTGTTTTTCGTGGGGGGCGTCATGCATTTCGGAGGGGGGCTCCACATGCCAACTACAGTGTAAGTTTGGGTCAGGGCAACTAAGGTGGGAAGTTTTCTGGAAACCTTGGCCCGTGAGGACTGGCTGAAGAAGCTACAACTACTGAACTTTTCAATAAAATGAATGTAAAAGGGGCAGATGGAAAAAGAACCACAGATAATAGGTCAAATACGTGCCTGTCTGCCATTTAAAAGAGGGCAGAACTGGGAGACCTAGCTCGAAGATTCTTATTACTATTACCTCCCCAGGTAGTCACAGTCACTCATTGGTGAACAAATCGGTACAAGGACTGACAACAGCCCACCTCTAGGGGGATGGCGGTCAGGATGCAGGGGATGAAGGAGAGAGTGGGGGTGGGGGAAGGCAGACAGGAACTTTGCAGGGCACAGCGAGAATAGCGTAGTTCGTCGATTCAGACATGCGCATTTCTTCACGTTTAAGTTTTCTGGAATTGGGACGTGTCTTGTACCTAATGGAATCTCACAGCTGCCATCAGCCTGGTGGCAGTTGCGATGTAGCTGTCTTTGCCTGACACCTTGTGGTAGAATAAGGGAAGTGCCAGAATCAAAGCTTGCAGAACAGTTGCCGGCAACTTGGAAGAAAACCGTGGACAACAGTCGAACCTTTCCCTCTCCCCAGAACGCTGTGTCACCCACATCCTTCACGACAAAGATAATATTATGTGCAAAATCTGCAACGTGCTTGCTGAGCCAAAAAATCATTCGGAAGAGTCGGATTCCAAGTCTAAAGATATTTTAGAAGTACCTGAACCAATGTATTTCACTTTGGTGTTCTTTGTGATGTGTGTGCACGTGAGTGATAAATGATAAAAATCCATTTCTAAGAAAGCCTTAAAGAACACTGTCAATAATGACAAAGCATCAATACTCAAAGCTAAACTAATATTGTGCTATAATTTAATTGGCAATATTTTGTTCTTTCTAAGCGGCACATAAAACAAGGGTGCATCTTATACTCAATGATGTTTCAGATCAGATGAAATACAATAATTCTACATTTTCGTAGTACCTACCCAAGTACTACATAATAGGTACCAAAAAATACTCATCTATTGGACATTAACAGATGTATTCATTCATTTATTCACCAAATATTTACATAGAGTTTACTGCATACCAGGTACTAGATGCTGGATAGACAATGGTGAATAAGACAGAGTCTTCACTGTCATTGAGCTTAATTACTAGAGAAGACAGCAGTTCCCAAACTGGTTCCTCAAAATTGGTTCCTCAAGATACTCCAGGAAAAAAAAAAAAACACAAAACGCTTCTGTGGTCAGATTAATTTGTGAAATGTTACATACTAAATTCACTTCTTCACAATGTACATGAACACATGAAAGGCTTTAAAAACTCTTGTGATAAAGAACTTTGCTGAATTTTGTGTCACCGTGCATTCCAAACATAAATGGTGTAAACCCAGAATCAGAATCATGATACGCGATATAAAAAGAACTCCTATAAATCAATTGGAAAAGCACAAACAATACACGCAAAGGGCATGAACAGGCAATTCAGGGAAGAAATTACATTGAAAAAATGCTCAACTCACATTTAAGAAAGACAAATTAAAACAATGAGGGGGTGGGCCTCTGGCCATCTGATTGGCAAAGATGGAAAAAGATTCATGACAGTGTTATGAAGATGTGGTGAAGGGGACACTCCCATTCGCTGCGAACTGGCCCAATATTTTAAGAGTGCAATTTGGCAATAGCTACCAATTTTACTTCTATGAATTTATCTTCCAGAAATACTCGCACAGGTGCCCAAAGATGTACGTACAAAGGATGTCCATTGTGCCATTGTTTGAATAATAAAAACTGGAAAGAAACCAAATGTCCATCAATTGGGCATTTGATAAACTGTATTACATCCATGCAAAGGTCTACCATGAAGCCACTGTAAAGATAAGAGAGTTCTAAATGAAGATGCCTGACTAAAAATATGTGCTTATCTCCCTCCCTTTGACATCCCATTAAAATGCTAAGAAAGGAGTAAGCTCTTAACAGTGAAGAAAATGGGCTTAACAAATTTCTGGAAGATTGGAAATGTGTCACCTGATGAAACAGAATAGCACAAGCCAATGTACCTGGAAGAATCCCAGCAAAGCTCCCATTTCAGAGCTGGTAAGTATTCAAAGTCAAAATAGGAGGAGAGTCTGAAAACTAAGGGGTGAATTGGAAGCCTGTCTATGAAACAAATGCCCCCAGTGGCTCCCCATGACCCCCAACCATCATCCCCATACTCAGCACAGTTAATCCAATCTTTACCACCTAGCAAAAAAAAAAAAAGAGTTAAGAAGATAAACAGAAAAAGAAAAAGAAAAGAGGACTCCATAGAAATATAATAAATGCCTGAAAAAAACCCCTAAAGGTTAGTATAGGGGTTGGTGCCTCCAGAGCAAAGCAAACTCTTCTTAACCTGGCATTGGGGTCCCCCAGCCTAAAGGCAGCTTCCAAATCTCAGTCTAAAGAGAAGGCTGGTAGTCACAAGCCTCTAGTCTGATCCCATACTCAGCTCAGAGACACAGTGAGAAAACGGATGCACATTCTTAAAGTAGAGGAACCTGTATCAACTACGTATTCTTCCATTTACCAAGATGAAGAAACAATCAAAGACCATTGGAAGGATGAAGAAAAGCAGCATGATGAAAAGAATGGCTAAGATAAGCAAGCAGAGTTAACCCTAGAGGAACAGATAATTCAAAGACAAGGTTTTAAGGGCTGACTAAGCCCAAAGAAAAAAGGACCCATACTTAGACACTGTCATTTTGTACTATCAGAAACAGAGAACATTGTACATGCTTCCAGGAAGAAAAAGTAGGTTATCCGTAAAGAAACAAAAATCAGATTTCTCATTAGCAATACTGGATGCTAGAATAAAACTTTAAACTTCTGAGGGAACCTAGAATTTAAATTCTGAACCTAGAATTAAAAACCTAGCCATATCACCAATGATGAGTTCAGATAAATGTTTTGGGGAATGTAAGGACTGAAAAAAAAAAATCTCTAACAGAACCAGGGTAAACCCCAGAAAGAAAAAGACATGGCAAACAAGAATTAGTAAACTTAACTCATGAATCCAGTGAGAAAAAAAAAAAAAAAAAAAACAACTCCAGGATGAAAACTGTAAAGTAGGCTGGAAAGCAATCGGTTCAGTTTAGACTAAGGAACCAGGATGCTACAGAAAAAATGTCTCCTAGAAGAATGGGTGGAGCCAAACGACAGCTAGATTAGGAAACGAAAACAGTAATGATTTGAAGAAGTCATAATAGTTCCTCAAAAAGAAAATATAAACAGCAATTAGAAACTCCAGGAAAAACAAACAAGAGCTATGTAAGAAAATAATGACAAATAGAAAGTGAGATTTCCATTGCTGGTTATAAGGTGGACTAGGTATCTGAACCAGCCCGCCCACAGAAAACCACTTAAGACACTGGATTAAACAGAAAGTAATTTAGTAAAAACATCAAAGAACTGGACAGATGGTAAGGAATTATGATGAAAATGAAAGGGAGTGCGCACTGAATCTGCTTTTTCCCTCAGAGCGTCTGCAAAGCGGGTGACCTTCGCCTAAACTATTGTGAACTCCTAGGTCCAGCTAAAGTGGAAAGTACAAAAAAAGGCCTTTCTGTACCCCTGGGTTTTAGCTGAGTCCTGAAAGGCCTGTCACCTCAAGTAAGGACAGACTGGAAGTAACCGCACTGACCCACACTCCCCCAGCTCCAGGGACAGAAGGACAGATTGTTTACCGGCCTCTAAACAGAGCAGAGGGGAGAATTCTGCCCCTAAGAAACTGCATAAGCTGGTCCTCGCTCCAACTTGCAGCGCTAACACACGCCACCTGGTGGTTAAAAGAAAAACAATCCTGACTTGATTCGTTACGTCCCAGACCATTGCCCATAAATGCCTAGCAGCATCACTTTCTGAAAGAAGGAACGCTCTTTGACTGAAAGTCTCAAAAAATTCCCACAAATAATTTTCTAAGAAAAATGAGCAGCACACTGTCAAAAATTACTTAAACGCATCTCTGTCTCACCAAAAGGTTATTTTTAAAAAAATACTGAAAATACCAATTTTAGACAATGATGTGGAGCAATCTGAATTCTGATAATTACTAACGGCAGTGGAAATCGGTGCAAACCCTTTGGAAAACTATTTGGCCATACCTAAGCATACATCTACTCTCCGGTTCAGCAATTCCACCTCTAGGTAAGCATTCCACAGAAGTCAGTGTGTATATTCATCAGAGGACATACACAAGAATATTTATAATAGCCAAACATTAAAAATGACCCAAATGTCCATCGACAGGAGAATAAATGAATGAATGGTGGCATATCCATACAAAAGAATACTCGACTATTGATACAGGCAATAATATGAATGAATCTCAAAAACATAATGCTGAGAAAAAAATGCAGACACAAAAAAGGACATAATGTTTGATTCTATATATATGACATTCTAGAATAGGCAAATCTATGGTAATGGGAAGCAGATGAGTGGTTGGCTGGTGCCACGGATGGAAGGATTAACTGTGAAGGGGCACAAAGGAACTTTCTGGGATGACAGGATTGTCCTCTCGATGGTGGTGGTGGTTACAGAGGTGCATTCATTTGTCAAGACTCATCAAACTGTACATGTAAAGTAGGTACATTTTGTTATATGTAAATAATGCTTTAAAAAGATGAGTAAAAATTTTTAAAAACTTGTAACAGAAATATAATAATTGCAATAAAAGCTGATGGATGGGATGATTCTTGGAGGGTGATGAGGGGCATAGTTTTTAATGCACCTCAAGTTCTTCTATAAAAACAGAGAAACTAGGAGAGCAAAACCAAAGACCGTGGACAATATCTGCAACAAATGTAGGTATCGAGACATCCTCATGAACCCTTAAATATGAAGAAGGGAGATGAATTACCAACAGCTACAAGATGTGTTATCGACAATGGTATGAAAGGAAGCAGAGGGAAGCGATGGGGCATCTGACGGACCAGAGAATCCCCAAATAGCCAAGATTACTGGCCAGAAAGTTCACAGGGCCGATCTGAGGACAGTCGCTGATACTGGGAGAGGTTCCGGATCCAAGCAGGGGAGAGCGCCAGGATACCATTTTCAAATATTATACAAAAGCAACAGAAGAGGGAGCTCAAAAGCTGTGAAATTAGGAAATCTACTCTAAATCCACTCCCCTTCCAAAATTAAAAAATAAAAAACTTCTCATGTGAAAACGAGCAATGGAAAAGGATCAAGGTTATATATATTATAATAAAAAGAGACTAAGGAAAATAACATCTCTTGACAATGAAAGCACAGAATATAATGCTACAAAACATGAAAATTATAACTCGCTACTTTAAAACGAGTAAAAAGACATTAATAAAAAATATAATACATGAAAGAACGTAAATAAAAATTAGAAAAACTCAAAAGGTAATAAAACTAAGGAAAGAATTGGAAATAAAAGAAAAAATCAGAAATTAATTATTTTTTTTACACCTACAGCACCCAGTATTCCTAGGTGGTCTCCCATCCAAGTACTAACCAGGCCTGACCCTGCTTAGCTTCTGAGCTTAGATGAGATCAGGCACATTCAGGGTGGCATGGACATAGACCAGAAATGAATTCTAAACTAGAAGGAGCACAAGAGTGAATAAGCTCAACACATAATGCCTTAAGAGAAACAAAATAAAAATAATTTGGATTTGAGAAAAAGTGATAAATTTATAAGACGATTAAAAAAAATCCAACATAAATAGAAGAAAACCAAAGCAAGGGAACAGAAGAAAATAATAGACTATAAGAAAGTTTTCCTGAAATAACTTTTTTTTTTAACTTTTAAAAAAGACTTGAAACAACACTTAAGGCAAATCGACCTCAGATGACCATATCACAGTAAAATTACAGGACATTAAAGAAAAAAATATTATGTATCCATGCAAAAAGAACAAGGGAAAGAAAATCAGCCAGTCATCAGGTTTTATTGACGGCAATGGTTTATGCCAGAAGACAATGAAATTACTTATTCAAGATACAGAGGAAAGAAAATGTGAGCCAAAGATTAGATGTCTGGCCAAACCGACTGACTGGTGTGGGCTGAAGTGTGTCCTCGCTCCCAAATTCCTATGTTGAACCCCTGACTCCCAGTACTTAAGAATGTGACCATATTTGCATACAGGGCCTTGAAAAAGTGATAAACTTAAGATGAGGCCTGAATCCAATCTGACTGGCATCCTTATAAGAGGACATTTAGACACACAGAGACTGCTTTCCTAGGGAATCTACTAGAGAATAAACTTTGGAAAACCAGAACGACTAGAAAGACGTTTGCATCAGGACTGGTAGGGAGCATTAAATAAATACGATAAACACGTACACATACTTGTAGGACGAAGATTCAATGACGGTTGGAAGGAGGAAATGGCGAGAGGATCTAAAAAGTACACTTTTTTTGTATTTGTAATCCTACTAGCTGTATTAGCACCGCTGTACTGAGACAGTTATGTACGTGAGTGGGATGAAGCCAGTGAGTAATTACGTGGTATTCCAACTCTATTATCTCGTATATCTTTGGGAACAAAGATTCTCAAATATGAAAGAAAGGAGATGCAGATAGTAGATAGGAATTAAGGCCAGAATTTCAATTACAGTACCAGTGTGAACTCACGAGGCATTTTTTCTTAAATGGCTTAGAAATGACGGCCGGACCTGTAGCAACGAGCATTGCCGGCGTCCAAACTGTGGCCTTGAAATACCATTTCCCACTAAAAAGGAACCAAGGAGTATTAGAGGAGTAGCTGATTCCAGGCCTGGGGTAGGAAATGGACTAGATGAGTCTGAAATATCAAACATGTTCAAAATCATGAGCTCGTAATGACTTAATTTTTGTTAAAAAGTAAATAAAATTATCCATGTTAGCACTATGCAAAGGGCCTCTAAAGTTTTGCAGCAAATAATTAATGGCTTATCTTGTGACTAGGATTATCTAGAATTTCCTTTTAAAGTCGCAACCTTCTAGACTGTTTAAAAGTTGACGAATATATATTACTTTTGTAATTACCAAAATAGCAATTACTTATTTTTTAAAATAATTGTGATAATCACATAGTTGTCAGGAATCAGTGTATAAAGCAAGGCATTCTGACAGACTTAAAACTGAGCAACGATTCACACTGGGCTTTGGTAAACGGTAAGAATAAAGTTTCCTAAACTGCTTTTTAGACTGCTTTTGTATTAGTGCTCAAAAGTCATCGTTTTGAATAGCTAGCAGCCTTTTATCAATACAAACACATATACTTTCACACATGGATTTCTGATCAGGTGGTTCAGTAGTTAAAAAAATAGAACGCTGTTTTCAGTTGGAGCCATTTTCTTCCCTCTGCCTTGGTGGGGTGTGAGGGTCTGAGGGGCAGCCAGTTATAGTTGAATTTCAGATAAATAAGAAATAATTCTTTAGTATAAATACCTGCAATATTTAGGACTTACTTATATTGAAATTCAAGTTTAACTGGGCACCTTTTTTTTTTTTCTTGGCTTGTTTCTTGTTTGGTTTTCAATTTTCTTCTAAATCTGGCGAGCCGGCCTCCAAGTGATTCTGATCCCTGCTGTGCTTTGAGAACCCCGGGGGTGGGGGTGGCAGGTAAGAGGCTAGGTTCAGATACACCCGACGTCAGTGCTTTAACCAAGGATAGGATCCCACAGATAGGACACGTATCTCCTTAGGGCAAAGGGAACCAGCAGGGCCAGGGCAAATAGCCTCAGGACCTAGAGCAAAGTTCCGTAGCAGAAAGGGCCTGGATTTTGTCAGGAAGTTCCAATACGCACAGTGACCACCCCTCTCGGGCCAGGGCGGGACTGTTCTGTGAACCCTCGAAGCAGGGGTTTTCAAGCAGGGGTGATGCCGACCCCTGGCCACGTCTGGAGACATTTTGGCTGTCACAATACGGAGGGTTAGGGAGGGTGAGCTACTGACATCTAGCGAGTAGAGGCCAGAGATGCTGGTAAACATGTCACAGAGTACAGGAGCGCACACCCCGCCCAACAAAGACTTACTCAGCTGCAAATTCCAAGTTCTGGGGCCGAGAGACCCTGCTCCAGAGCAGGTCAGCGCAGAGAAAGTGCCGCCTTGCCCGCCGCAGCCTCGCCCCTTCGCGAAGCGAAGAGAACCAGGCCTTCAGACGCCCCGCAGGTCCAGGCTGGGGCAAGCTGCCCAGCTCTCTAAGCTTCTGTCTGCCATTCTGCAAGATGCGGGCACAGTTACTTGTCTCATAGGGTTACTGCAGGGATGACTGAAGGTAATCTAACAAACACTTGTCCTCTACCTGCTGCTCAGTGCTGACCTTGCTGGGGTTCTGTTCAGCTCTTTCCCCTTCACACTGTCTTCCAGGATGGTCCTGTCTTTGAGATCCCAATGACACGATTTTGGCTGTCACCTACCAGCCAGCGGCTCCCGAATTGCCACTTCGTGACTCTAATCTCCTTCGGAACCACAGGCTCATGCTTTGAGCTGCCTACTAGATAGATCATCTCATATCCAACACGTTCAGAATTCAGTTCTAGACAAGGCAGTTGACTGAAGTTCAAGTTGACAAAAACCTATGAAAAGATGCCCAAGCTCAGCTAGCAGTCAGGAAAACACAATAAATGCAGTATTTCTCAGAAAGAGTGGCAAGAATTCATGAGCAAGATAACATCCAGTGTTGGTAGAGATTAGGGGAACAGGCACTTTCACACACTGCTCATACAAGGAAGACTTCCTATGACCTTTTTAGGAGAGTGATATCACAATATCTGTTAAAATATAATATAATATATGTCCCTTATATGTCAAGGAAATTGCTACACAGGTCCCTAGGGTCCATGTACGAGGATGCTCATTGCGTTGTCACCTGTGTTAACGGGAAGTTAGAGGTAATCTGCTTCCCTAGCACTGGAGGAATGGATGGGAAAACAGGGTAGCACTGTGCAGCAGACAGAAGGGATGCCTCACATGGATAGAGATAGCAGCTGGAATGTCCTTTATGATAGGGTGCTAGGTGAAAAAGAAACATTGAATGTCTAATACAATACAATTTATGGAAATTAAAATAGCACACACATAAAACAACAAATGGCATTTTATAAGAATACATTCGAACAAAAAGAGACATTAAAGAATGGTTGCCTGTGGCATGAATGGAGCATGGCAGTGGGGAATGGGGCTAAAAGGTAGCATGCAAACAAACAAGGGAGGAGCCTTACCTGGGCCAGTGATGGTAATATGCTATATACAGGAATATGAGTGACTCAACCCACAGCTCTGAGGGCCCCCCCAAAATGAATAACACCTTGATTTTGACCTTATAGTCTGTTCCCAATTTTTTGCCACTAACAATGATACTGCAATAAATATTCTTTATATGTATATTTTTTATTGGTGATTATATTTTAAAAGCATATATTTTTCATTGTGAGATCTCTACATATGGAATAATATGCAGTGATTAGAAAAAATGAGTTACAAAGAAATCCATGCCAAGACACATCATAATTAAACTTCTGCAGATGAAAGACAAAGACAAAATCCTGAAGTCAGCCAAAGAGAAAAGACGCACTACTTATCAAAAACATCAGTCTGAATGATGGCAGATTTCTAATCTGAAACCATGCAGCTCGGAAGGAAAACACACCAATTTTTCTAGTGTAGAAAGAAGGAATTTTCAGTTTAGAGCAGGAATATACAAGATGAGCCTGGATCTTCTGGCAGTACCAAGAAGGGAGTATTCAAAAGGAAAAAAAAACCCACAATGATGGGGGTGTATCAAAGGGACATAGGAGCCAACTAGGAGCAATTTGAGCATTGGGTTACAACCTGTCTAGCAGGCAACTCAAAATTTGAGTATAAAATATAACTATAAAATAAATATCCATGAGTCTATAGTGATATAAATAAATGCTTGGATGGAAAAATATATGCATACGTACAAACATACACACATACATTCATGCATGCATACATACATGAGGGAAAAGAGACAAATTTCCCATGTAAAATTCAAAATAATTTTATGCGGATACTTTGCTCTCTACTCAAGTTTGGGTACACACAGATAACCTGCTTACCCACCACTGGATGAATGGATGGGAAAATGTGGCAGGAATATATATATTTTTTTACAAAAAAGTAATCATCAAAATCATACACACAGAGACACGTATACACATATACATATGTGTATATACAAGCATATACACACTCATGGAAAAGATGCTACAAGGGGAAGGAAGGAGATACAAAAAGGGAGGGACTAATAATGAAATAAAATGGTAAAAAAAAGGGAGAGGTATCATAAACTTTATCTTGTATTTTTGGATTATTTCACTTGTTATGGTAAGAACATATTGTCATTTAAATTTGTAATTTAAAAGAAAATAGCAAATAAGTAAAATTTTTTGAGGGAAAATTTCCCCCTCAAACCTACTTTTGCTCTTATTCTCTATTTTGGTGAACTGGTACCATCATTCACCCCCAAGACAAAAGACCTGTGAGTAATTCGAGATCCTTCCTTTTCTGTAACCTTCCACCCTTCTACTTAATTACTCACCAAATCCAATATTTATTAACTCGTAAATATCCCTTACCTTCCTCTAATTAATCATAAGTCCTGTCTAGTCTAGTTCCTAAATCCCTTTTAAATCCCTTTCCCCCTTTACCACCCCTGCCATTAAGGCATCTTTTAGTTCAGGACTTGGTCATCTCAATAGCCCTTAAAATCATCTCATTTTACTCTCTGACCCCAAATCTCTCATACGATGCTTTCAGAATCATCTTTCTAAACACTCATAGTGTACCAGTTGACACACAAATGAATATATTTTAATTTTAAGAGGCACACTTCTATTTCAATCTTCAGAAGAACATATATTAAAGTCATGATTTAGAAAATATCATTGCCTAAATTTAAGAAATGAAAACAGTGAAGGTAGAAGATGAGCAAGTAAAGTTGGAAAACCTTAGTCTGTAAGGATAAAGCCCAGATGCTCTGAGTCTTGATGATCTGGCTCCATCCTACCTTTCAGTTCGTCATCATAAATGCACCACCTCAACCAGAGAGAACTTTCTTTCATTCGACTCTGCCTTTCATTGTGCTGTTTTCATTCTACTTAGTAAACTCCTCCTTTTCCTTCAGTATTCAGCTCAAATATTTCTTCTGTCAGGGATTTTTCTTTTGCACGTTAATGTTCATAGCAGCTTTATTCATAATTACTGAAAAGCAGAAGCGACCAAGGTAAGCGAATGGATGGACAGCCCATGGTAGATTGAGACAATGGGATAAAAGGGAATGAGCTGTTGAACCAGGCAAAACCATGGATGAACCTTAAATGAATACTGGTAAGGGAAAGAAGCCAGTCTGAAAAGACTACATACAGCATAATTCCATTAACATGACATTTTAGAAGAGATAAAACTCTAGCGACAGTAAAAATATCAGTGACTTTTGGGAATTTGGGGAGGAGGAAGAGGGTTGGATAGGCAAAGTGCGTGGGGAATATTTTAGGGCAGTGAAACTATTCTCTATCTGAGGCTGTAATGGTGGGTACTTCACACGTTTTCCAAAACGTACAGAACTTTGCAACACAAAGAGTGAAACTTAACATATGCAATTAAAACAAAAAAAAAGCATTTAGGAGATCAAGAGATACGAGGTCAGAGCACAGAATGTGAAGAAAGAATTTAAGTGCGTCACAATGTATGAAACAAGCTTACCGAAGTGGGTGGGGGTGAAGGCTCACGCCAGGTAACTGCAAATGAGTGATGCCTCTAAGATTACAGGCAAAAGTGTCAGCACATAAGCGCTGCATTCTAGTTGGCACGCCTGTTCCCCGCGTGGGCACAGGCCAGCAGTTCTGAAAGCACTCTCCATACATACTGGAACGGAAAGATTAACTGGATGGTGGACTGCAGAGCCAGGTGCCACCCTGCTGGAGTGAGAGGGTGAAAGGCTGCAGACACGCAAAGGGAAGGGGTAAAACAGTCTGCGTGCTGATGGAGAAGAGCTGGAGACGTCAGTATGCACCCACTGTTTAGTTGAATACAGATACATTTAGAAATGTTTGTATGTTTGTTGTTAAATGAATTCAACCAAGAGGCCATTAGACAATGTGGCTTTAATGGGATGGTGACCTATAGGACAGACAATCACAAATAGACAACTAAGTTTGAAACTAGAGCAAAGAAATAATTTTCTTACTTTGCTTCTGCCTTTTCTCCACTTCCGGTTTGGCAGTGCCTGATCACATTGGACTTTTGCTCAAACTCTCCTCAATTTTAATGTGCTTCAGTCGAAGATCTTGGTGTGAGAAGAGGGAACCTGAGGACACCCCTTAAGGCCACCAGCAGCAGGGCGTGACCAGGCGAAGGCACCAGCTGGGCTCCATGAGATTGCCACCCTCTCATTTCCAATGGCTGGGCACAAGGCCTCCACCCCCATCCCAGCTCTTCAGTCCTGGCATTTTGAGCTTTTGGACTCCATAACACCTCTATCGTAGTGCTTGCAATTTATAATATAGTAATTACTTATTAATATTTTCATGCTCCCCACCAAGTCATGAAGACTTTCTGGACAAGAACTCTTACCCAACTTCTTATCTCAAAGTCACAAAATAACTAAGTAACTGCTCATAAAATGTAAGCTGACTGAAAAGATTGAGGACTGGAATCCAGGGTCAAGAAGCAACTTCCCTAAAGGTAAATCTGTTTTGCATGTTACTGCAGCTTCCTGTCTTCGTTTAGGCACTGCCCCGGTTGCCTGGAAAAGAACACAAAGGTCAGAGTTATGGAGGTTTCAGGGACAGGAACAAAACAGATTAGAAAGGCTTAAAATGAGGCCAGGGTTCCCCCAATGGGCATTAACTCAAGCGTTCTGCCCGGTCATCTGTCTCTGTGGACCAAGCCTTCTATCTTCCCTATCTGCTTTCTGATTATCTGAGCTGAGTAAACCCAAGAATTATGGCCTCAGCCTACTTCTAGGATCAACAAAAACAGTGTCCTTGACATGAGGTAACAAAATGGACATTGCTCTGCTGAGGTTTCATTTCTGCGTTGGAGTTTGGAACTCTTTGGATTGGTATTTCACTGCTAGATAAGGCACAGCAGTTGTTCGTGATGGTGGGGGAAAGAGATGCAGGTGAGGGGAGAGAAGGAGAACTAGATTGACTATCACCACACAAATCTCACATGGAAAACATTTAAACACTCTGGCTTAAGGTCAGCCCTGATGATAGCTCCACTTCCTGTAGGAATGCTGACAGGGCAGGCAGAGTGAAGTGGGGAAAGGTTGCAGGTCCCCTACGTGACCGGCTTGGAGTTCTCCCTCCACATGCCCATCCTCCCTTTCACACTAAACACAACCCTTATGGCTTATTGTCTCTGTGGGGTCATCGGTTACACACCTTGATGGAGGAATCAGGGCACAGGGGTTGAATGTTTCCAGATTTCTAGGGGCTCCTGGCCTTGGGAAATCCATGGCTATAGCCCCCACAATCCACGAACAGGCAATGTGGCACTGATCTGCCATGTAACTGTTAATATGAAAGGGTTTGTATTGAAAATTCATTTTTGATTTTTAGTTATTGTTGGGGGAATGGGAAACGGCACCAGAGAAAATGGGACCTCAAGTCCCTTTATTAAGCTTTTCTTCCTTTAGCTCCTTGATTCTGAAAGCCAGACAGGATTGGGCAGACACAGGGGCGGGGTGGGAGAGGCAGATGGCTCACTATAGAAAAGGCAGATGCGAGGGTATATGGTGCACAGAGGAACAACGAACCTGAGCTCACTAAACATCAATATCCAGTATTTTAAAAGATGTTTTCCATTTAAAATGATACATGTATATTATAGAAAATGTGGAAAATGAAGCCCTCTAGGTGATTCTGTCTATATTCACTCTCTACGGTGGGGTCTCTCAAACATTAATATACATAATATCATGGGAAGCTTTAATGAACATAACACAGAAGCTTGTTACAATGCAGATTCCAAGATTCTAACTCAAGAAATGGATTAAGTAGATCTGGGAATCTGTATTTTAAATAAACAGACCAGGTAATGCAGAGAGTCCACACTTCAATTCTTATTTATTACATCTTTCCTTCCTTTAACAATCTCATCCATCGAGGTAATCAGTCTCGCTTATATGAACACTGAAACTGTGACTACGTCAATGGGTAAGATTGCTAAAGACTACTGAATATTTCTACCCTCAACTTGAGTTTAAGAACCAAGTTTAAAACTACTTGCAAGATATGATGTGCCTTGCCAACACATCTAACTCAACATGTTTGAAACTGAAGTCATTATCATTCAGTGAATAGCAACTTCTAACTATGTACTTGAAACTATGCTAAGATGAATTAAAATACAGTCCTCATGTTTGAGATGCTCCCACACTAAACACTGTAATAAAACAGAGTATATGCAATAGTAGAAGTGTATACAGTATTATAGGGATTCAAATGCCAGAGCAATTAGTTCTGCTCAGGAGGTAGAGGGTAGGGTGGTAAGGGGAGATAACGTAGAGAACACTTCCCTGAATCCCATATTAGAGAAAGGAGTAGACAATACATTCATAAAATACATCCCTTGACTATTCAGCTATTGGTAACTTAATATGTTTATATCAACTTGTAGTAGGTTTAGATAAGTTAGTATGATGTAACTGAAGAATGCTATTATCTGACGGAGTATGATGTAATCCACCTAGGCAAAAACGATGTATTAACAGAAAGAAAGTTCTCTATATATCATCTAGGCAAAAATGGAGCAGGAAAAGACTATGTTGATGTGTCTTCAGTGCATGGACTGGGGAACCTGGTTGGTAGACACAAGTAGTAAGAGTTAAAATGTACTGAGTGATGCTTATGTGCCAAAGATTAAACTCTATATTTGATATGGATGACTTAGTTTAATTCACACAACTCAAGACGTAGGTACTATTATTAACCATGTGTATGGTGGATCATGTGACATACATAGTCCTTTAGTGGAGCTAGGCACATCATGTCTTTTGTTTTGCTTCTAAACCACCACTATTTATTTCAATGGTATGATACTAGAACTTGATCATGTTTATAGAGGTGAATGCTTTTTATTATAATAAAATATACATAAAATTTACCATTTTAACCATTTTTAAGTATAAACTCAGGTGGCATTAAGTATATTCATACTTTTTCATCTTCCTCATCTGAAATTCTATATCCATTAAACAGGAACTCCTCATTCCCTCTCCCCCAGCCCCTGTCAATCACCATTCTGCTGTCTGTCTCTATGCATTTAACTCCCTGGGGACCTCATATAAGTGGAATCATACAGTATTTGTCCTTATGTGACTGGCTTATCTGAGTATGTCATCAAAGTTCACCCATGCTGTAGTTATTATCAGAATTTCCTTCATTTAAGGCTGAGTAATATTCCATTCTATGTATAAACCACATTTCCTTTACCATTTATACATTGATAGACACTTGGGTTACACTTCCAGCTTCTGGCTATTGGGAATAGCGCTGCTATGATTATGAGTGTACAACTATACACCCAGAAGGGAAAATGACATTTTGTATTTTTCATCACATTTTATAGTTTGCTTCTCAACCCTTTTCTTCAAACATGTTACTTTTAATTAGAAAAAAAAAAGTTGCTAAAAAGGAAAGGCAAATGTTATACACATTTCAGAAAAATTAATTAATACAGTGGTATTTCCCCGACTACTGGCTACAGAATTCAAGTTCCAAATATAATCAACTTTGGATGAACTAACAAAACTAGATTTCTGGAACTACAAAACAACAGGTCAAACCCTGGTCTTGGAAATGCCATGAAGATAATGGTATCTTTAAGGCTCAGTCTAAAGCAGACTGCTGACTCCTTTCTGATCTCTAAGCTGCAATCTTGGTGACTCCAACTTTAGGAATAGTGAATACAAAAATCTAGAAATAAGGGATTCTTTATCTCCTTTCCCTTCATTACTTTTCTGAATTAATTTCAGAATTAGAAGAAGTATTAGAAGTCAATAAGTATAATCCCTTTATAATACAATCCACCTAAATGGGCCTTCTGAAAGTGATTTTAGTGTGTAGATATTTGGCCTCCAATGACATTAACCAGGGTATGGATCCCTTAAATATAATCACAGGTGGTGGTTGTTCATAGAGACTAATATTTCAGGGGGTAATTTCCAAAATTTCTAAACCTATTTATACCAGGAAAGCTAGTTTCTCAGGCTGATGACACAGCTCAGCAACTCTTAGGATGAACTATAAATACATCAAGCAAAATCTTCCTTAAAGAAAAATATGGTGAGGTAGTAATTGCAAATGGGTATGGGGTTTATTTTGAGGGTGATAAAAATGATTGAAAATTGACTGTGGCAATAGTTGTACAACTCTGTGAATACACTAAAAACAGTTATTTGTATACCTGCAGTGAGTGAATTATATAGTATGTGAGTTATGTCTCAGTAAAGCTGTTATTTTAAAAAGATATTCAGAGAATGAAAACACAACCTTCAGAATGGGAGAAAATATTTGGAAATCATATATTTGATATATGATTTTATCTATAGCTCTAGAATATATAAAGAACTATGACGACTCAAAAACAAAAAGATAACTCACTTTTTAAAAGAGCAGCAATTTCAATGGACATTTCTTTAAAGGAAAAACACAAATGGTCAACATGCACATGAAAAGATGCTTGCCATCACTAATGTTAGGGAAATGCAAATCAAAATCACAACAAGATACCACTTCATATCCACAAGGATGGCTATAATCAAAACAACAGATAATAACAAGTGTTAGTGAGGATATGGAGATCTTGGAACGCCCATATACTGCCATTGGGAATGTAAAATGATGCAGCCGCTGTGAAAAACAGTTTGACAATTCCTCAACAAGTTAAACATAGAATTACTATATGACCAAGCAATCCCACTCCTATGCATATACCCAAAAGGACTGAAAACAGGTGTTCAAATAAAACCTATGGCATATATGTTCCTAGCAGCACTATTCACAATAGCTAAAAAGTGGAAACAACCCAACTGTCCCTCAATGAATGAATGGATAAACAAAATGTGGTGTATCCATACAATGAAATATTATTCAGCCATTAAAAGGAATGGAGTACTGATACATGCTACAGTGTGAATGAGCCTTAAAAACATCATGCTAATAATTTCACAGTGTATACAATAGCATGTATATGTATACACACATATCAAAGTATCACATTGTATACCTTAAATATAGACAATGTTTGTAAATTATACCTTTATAAAATATCATGCTAAATGAAAACACCATGCTAAATGAAAGAGGCCAAACACAAAAAGAGGCCACATATTGTATGATTCCATTCATATGAAACATCTAGAATACATAAGTCCATAGAGACAGAAAACAGAGGAGTGACCGCCAGGGGTCGTGGATGGGGAAATGGGGAGTGACTATTTAGCGGGGACAGGGTTTCCATCTGGAATGATGAAAAAGAGGTAATGGTTGCACTGTATCTTGAATGTATTTAATATCACTGAATTGTACAGTTAAAATGGTAAATTTCATGGTACATGTATTTTACCACAAAAGAAAAAGAAAAATTCCAGACATGTAAGGGGTTACAGGAAAACATTAGAAATAACAACCTATAAATGTGACATAGGCTTCATTATATCACAGCTTGGAAAATAAAAGTATAATGGATATAACCAGTTAAGATACAGGAATGCAAAAGCAAAACCCTGTAAGACTAACCGCTGATTGGAATCTTTTATCACAGAAAAACAATCAGTAATGGAAAAAACCTTAGATGCCATCCTAATCTCTCCTATAATTAAAAAAAAATGATGAGTACAGAGAAGGAACATGAACAACATTATGTTTGGAAAGAAATGTCAGGCTCAACACGTAGAACTCAGAAGTCATCACTCCTATCCTAGCAACAGGAAATAGCTGAACAAACTAGAAAGCAACAACTATTCTTAGGTTCATCAGAGAATTAAGGTCACAGGACAAAACACTGCTCCCAAAAGTGGAGAGAAAGGTGAGTCCAGAGAATCACAGCATTTGAGAACAGAAGCCTACCACTGGAGCTGGTAGTAGGACAGGAAAATTAAACTGTAATTGACCATTTACTGGAAGCTCTATGTGGATAAGTATGAGAGTTAAAAAATCGAATGTAGTGACAATCACCATTACAGTGACAATCACCGTTATAGTGATCTGCTCTGCAGATAAACACTGATTTCACCACTAAACTACCTATCACAATTTGCTTTTTTGCTTCTTTGTTTTGAAATTTTTCCATGTTTATACATATATAGTTCATTTCTTTTAACTAACTTTAATAAAGAATTCCTTCATGTGAATATACCACAATTTACTTATCCATTCACTTAATACTAGACATCCATGCTTCTAGTTTTTCACTACTATAAGCAATACTGCAATGAACATTCTCGTATGAGTCCTTGTACACTAGGAGTGGAATTACTGGCTTAAAAGGGAAGGACATCTTCAACTGTACTATATATTGCTAAATTGCTTTCCAAAGAGGTCGCATAGGTCTTCAATCCCTTATCCACACTTTTGAAATAAAAAAAAAAAACTCTGAAAAACAAAAGTTATTTTTATAATTTGGCCTTTTTAGTTTGTTTATGATATTTTAGTATTTTCTGTTATTTTCAAGTTTTTCATTTTAATGTTGGCAGGTTCTCAATCATTTCCTTTATGGTTGCCCTTTACCTCACTATTCAAGCCACTACAAACTGGCTTCTGAACCATAGCAGTCCAATAAAACTGCTCAATAAGGTCACCAAGTATCTCTTAAAAGCCAAATCTCTTGGACATTTTCTCATATGGCTGAATAACTTAGTTAACTTCTGCAGCATTTGCTATTATTCACCTTTCCTACCTTAGAAATTTCACCTCCCTTAGCTTCTTTGATACCTCGATCCCCTTATCTCTCTGACTCTCCCTCTCAACTGGTAGCCTTTACAGCATTAGTGGGATACAGCAGTGTGCAGTGTGGCTCAGAGCTTTAATAAAACTTACCAAGAACCTGTGACCCAGGTGCAGCTGAATCTATCTATCTATCTATCTATCTATCTATCTATCTATCTATCTATCTATCTATCATCTACAGACACACACACACAGTTCCAGTACTTTCTAGTTCCCAATTGTATCTTAGGAAGGTAATAAATTCAGAGAATCAGCACCTTACACCAAACCATGGCTATTTTGAATTTTACTAATGTAGAATAGATTATTTACCCTAACAACCAGCTCCCCTTCTCCATACCCCATTTCTATTAGCGATGCCATAATTCTTCCAGTCTTTCAGGTCAAAGGCTTGGCTTCATCTTTGGGTTGAGGATTAAAAAACAGATCTCCCATGTATTGCATTATAATGGGTCTCACACATACATCCTTCTTCAATGCTATTGAGACCTCCGCCACCCCGGGGCTCGTCGTTTCACACGTGGATTTGCATGAGAGATTCCTAGCTGCTTTCCCTTTCCTGTTTACAAGTCTATCTTAGGCACAGCTGTTGGGAAAAGCTTCCTAAAGCGCAGTTTTCATCATGCTCCAGCTGCAGCGAGTCACTCCAGCTTGCTTTTCTGCTCTCCTTGTTTCCTGTCTCTTTCACACTTGTCACCAGCGCTACACTTACACCAGTTTCCTCCTCACTCTTCGTGGATCACACCAGGCATAGTCCCATCTCCATCCCTTTCTTCTATTGTTTCCTCTTAGAATGCCCTCCCATCCCCTGTCTCTGTATCTAAGCCTTCCTCTTGTTTAATAATCAACCCTAGTCCCACTGTTCAGCGATGCTTTTTAAAATTACTGGCACCTTGAACACACAAGGTACCTCACATTATAGTACTCCCAAAGCACCTGGCATAGCACTAGGCATGAAAAATCCAAATAAGTACTTACCTAAACTGACGGGTATATCAATTAACAAGAACATTCATAATACTTAACTAACATAACCTCAGTCTCCTTCATCGGCTCCTCATTCTCTGCCCACTTCTTAAATAATACTAGAAAATGTGGATTATAGTAATGCCTGCCTCAGTAAGGCTGTCATGAGACTTAAATGAACAAGTACATCCAAAGCACTTAGTATAGTACCTGCCACACAGTGGCCTCTCAGTAAATTATGACACCACAGTCACCAGTTGCCATTGACCTTGGCTCCTAAACCAAGACCCCTTAAGGCCATTTTAATGCCATTTGATGGCCTTTCAGCCCTTAACTCCTCTCCTACTCACCATATTCACCTAGCCAGCAAAGGCCTATTGATTTTTCTTTAGAAACACCTCTCTGGATCTGTCACTCCCTCTCATGTGTTCAGAACCTCATTTGTCCCTTGAGACACCTCCAACAACCTTCTAAACTAGTGTCCCTTCCTCCAGCCTTTCCCCTGCTCAGTCTATTCTTTACACTGTAACCAGCTACTTAAACAGTTCACTGTTCCCTTTAAAACTCTTCAAGGGCTACCAATTACACAACACACTTTGGCATGCAAGGCCCTTCTGTGCTCTGACCCCCGCCTACCTATCTGACTTTAGCTGCTATCAATTCCTTATTCGATCCCTATAGCTCAGCTATACCAGTCTATCTTCAGTTATAAGAATGGGCCCTGCTGTCTTACCACGGCACGCTTGGGTAATTTCTTTTTTTTCCCTGAAATGCCTTCCTAACCTTGTCCACTTAGCTAATGCTTATTCATTCTCTGTCTCCATTTCATTACCTTCTCCATGAAGATGCCTCTAATCTCACTCCCCATTGTTACATTCTATCACATTTTCTGTTTGTTTCCTCTCTTACTAGATTGTCTTTATTCCTTAAGAGCAAAGGTCATGTCTTATTCATATTTTTATTCTCAATGTGTCACAGAGTGTCTAGCACAAAGTAAGAGGTCGATAGCTATTTAACGGCTAAACAAACCTCTTCTCCAGCCCTATTTCCTACTATTCTACCAGCTCTATGATACACACGTTGCACTCCCTGTCCTCTCTCCCTTGCTTCTGCCAATCTCTGTGCCTGCAATGTCTTCCACCACCTCATGTCAGCCCACTGAAAACCTACCTATTTGCCAAGGGCCACATCATCTCCAATTGCTACCTTTTCTCATCACTATGGCCAGAAATGATCCCCTTCTTCTCCAGTTCTCTGTGACATCATGACATTTAAGGATCAATAAGATACAAAGATCAATGAGATATACTCTTTACCCTGAAAATCTCTGTCTCCTGAGGGGATCCTTACCCTGGGGCAACGGTTCTCAAAGTCTAGTCAATACAAATCTCATCTAGAGAGTGGTTCAAAATCTTTCAGGCCCACCTCCAAAGATCATGATTCAGTGAATGGGTGTGGGACCTGGGAATTGGCTTTTTAAACAAGGATTCCAGGGGATTCCAATATGGGTGAGTGGGTCTGCACATGCCCTTTGGGACGTTCATGGGCTCCATGAAATTGCATGAAAAATGTGTAAAGGTGTGTATATGTGTGCATTTCCCTGGAAAGAGTCCACAGTTTATATTATACCATCTATGACATCCCCCCCCAAAAAAAGTTTAAAACTCACTGAGCAAATGGGAAACTTATCAACTGACATGTTGCAAAACAATTCAGCTAAATGCTAGAACAGAAATATAAATACAGTGCTACAGGAACATAGATCCAGCAGCAATCAAGTGAGTAACATGAGGGTAATGCGTTAGCAGAAAACAAAGTGAGGACAAGTTTGCTAAGTGGAATGGAATAATACCAGAATTCTCAGCAGAGGAGGCAGCATGTGTAAAGACACAGAGATACTAAAGTGAAGTTTTCTATTCAATATGTTTAGAATATTGTGAGAGGAAGTGCATGTGTATTATGAAACTAGAGACCTTGTATGCCTAGTTAAGAAGTTGAGCTTTATCTTGTAAGTAACAGAGAAACAGCAGTTGTTTTTAATCGAGGTAAAATTCATATAACATAAAATTCACCATTTTAACCATTTTAAGGTGGATAATTTCGTGGCTTCCAGTACATTTGCATTGTTGTGTAACCATCGCCACTATGTAATTCCAGAACACTTTATCACTCAAAAACTAATCGTGTGCCCATTAAGCTGTCACTCCCCTCCAGCCCTGGCAACCACTAATCTGCTTTCTGTCTCTAAGGATTTGCCTATCCTGGACATCTCATCTAAATGGAATCATACTGTATGTGGCTTTTTCCATCTGGCTTCCTTCACTTAGGATTATGTTCAGTTCATCCATGTTACAGATGTATCAGTACTCCATTCGTTCGTTTTTGTGGGAACAGTATTCCATTGTAGGAAACAGCGCATTTTGTTTAACTGTTCACCAGCTGATGGACATTTAGGTTGCTTCCTCTTTTTAGATATGAATAGTGCTGCTATGAACCTTCACCTCCAAGTTTTCGTGAAAACCTGCTTTTAATTCTCTTGGATCTATACCTAGGAGTGGAACTGCTGAGTCATATGGTAATTCTGTGTTCGACTTTCTGAGGAACCCCAACAGAGACTTTTAGGTAGAGAAATGATCGGTAGGATAGTAACCACAGCCAAGTGTAGAAGAAAATTGGAATGGAGAAGAGATGAGAGGCAGGAAGACCACAGAGGTGGCTATCGTAATATTCTAAGTAAGTAGGTAAGGGTTTAAATTAAAAAGAGGCTAGAGAAGAGGTCAAATAAGAGTGGATATAATGTTCAGGATAAAAAACAGGGATCAGTCAAGGAGATGACACTGATTTTGCTACCTTAGAAAATCAGAGGGTTGGCGACATTAACTGAAACTGAGAACATAAGATGGTGACGAACCTTAACAAGGGTAGTAGAGCACAGTGGCTAAGAGTATTGGCTCTGAAGCCAGACTGCTTATGTTCAAATTCAGACATAGCCACTTACTAGCCATGTGACCTTTGGCAGCTTACTTACCTTTCCATGTGTCAATTTTCTCATCTGGAAAACAGTGATAATAATATATCGCGTTGTCAAGCTGTTATGAGAAATAAAGTGAGTTAAAATATATAAAGCATTTATACTAGTACTGAGCATATAGTAGATGCTCAATAAATATCATCCACTCTTAAATTTTATTGTTGATTATGATGCTATTTGAGGTAAAAAAAATCTAAGTCTGAGGTGCTAAGTCTAAAGCATTTAGAGGGGAAAAGCACAGTAGACAGAAACACTAAACTGAATATTGAAGAAAAGGTACTTAAAGCCACTGGCATAGATGAGCTTTGTCACAGAGAATGTAAGTAAGACAAAAAGAATCAAGGACAGAATCTCCTCCCTGGACTGTTCCTTACCCATCCTCTAAACATTCCCTTGGGGGCCAACATTAGCCTATTCCTCTTGTTATAATTTCCCCAAGCAACCTCATAGATTCCATGTTTTTAACCATCACCTAAGTGCTGACAGTTCTTAAATTTCTACTTTCTGCTTCATCTCTCCCCTGAGTTTCGAATTCTTATATCCCATTGCCTGATGAATGTCTCTTCTTGATCACCTCTAAACATGTCTGAAACTGAACTTATTGTCACCATGACCACCAAACCTGTTTCTCCTAAATTCCCTATCTCAGTTGGAAGCACCATTTTCCCTCTAGATCAAGTAAGAAAGCTAGAAATCCTCCTCTTGCTCAAAAATGCCACCACCTACATGTACATATCTTACTTCTCATTCATGTTTTCTTTTACTCTTCTGAAGATCTCTAGAATCCATTCCCTCTAACCCTATAACTGCCATAGTCCAAGCCCTTATCATCTGGTATAGGGTACATGTAACAATTAAATCCTCACTGGTCTTCCAGCCTTGGATCTTGGCCAATTCCCACTTCGTTCCCACCCACCATATAGCCACCATAATTACCTGGTTAAAATAAAATTCTGACAATTATATTTGCTTAAAACCTACCTGAAGCTCTATAGGGCTCTTTTCCAACAACCATAGCACTGATAGGGGTTAACAGTCCCCAGCAGTCCTAACCCCTACCCTCCTTATCCTCATCTTCAGCCACTTGCCGCTTGTTAGTCTCCAGTGTTGTCCAAAGTTCAACAAAGTCAGAAAATTAATGAGTAACACTGACCTATTTGAGGTTTCCTTTGTTAGAGTAGGAGAGCCAGAAGACATCTTGCAGTGTGCTCAGAAGAGAACCAATGGGAAGGAAGGAAGGGCAGACTCAGATACCTGGTGTCAGTGTTTTGACAAATTTATCCAAAAAATTAGAGTGAAAGGAAAGGGAGAAATTATAGTTTGAGAACAGGCAGAATACTTGTTTCTGGATTGAGGAGTTGAGTATATTTGTTGATAGGAAAGAAGGGAGCAATGGAGAGGAAGAGAATGAAGATGGAAGAGAGAAGAGGGTAGCTAATGGAGCAAGGACATGGACAAATAGGGAGGGGATCATCAAGAGCAAAGATAGAGAGTGCCCTTCTCTATTTCTTCTATTATTTAACATTTCACAATAAGCATGTGTCATTTTTGTGAAACCAGCAATTCATTACTTTAAGTAAGAGAATAGTAGAAGAGTTAGCCTTAGACAGGGAGTCCTGAGTCTGAAGAGAAGGAGGTAAAGATGGGGGTCACCACTAGTCCTCTTGAAGGTAAAGAGAGAAAATTTCTCACTTGATGACTAATATGTTCTCTGAAGTAGAAGATAGGCTCATGAGACAGTAAGAAGGCCACAGTGGAGGGCTTAAGGAAAATGGAAAATTCTTAGAAGAGGTGAACAGGAGAGAGAGAGAAAAAGTTGAAAACAGATAAGCAAAAAGCTGCAGAATAGTACAGCAAACCCAGCTGAGGTCGGGAAGCTAATTTTGCAAGAGCTCCTAACCGTGGGACTGTGATATTTACTCCAGCAAAGCTGGGCATGTCAGGATCATAAGGAGTAAAGCACATGGCTGAATTTACCCAAGACTGGGAATAAGTCGAGCAAGAAGGGAAATTAGCTTTAATATAAAATATATGTTTACCCCCTCACTAGCTATATCTCATTGACCTTTCTATTTCCTAGAGCCTTGTATATATTACATTCCAATATTTTGTAAGGACCCTTAACTAGAAGATTTTCACACAAGAAGGAAAAAATAGCATTAGTCATTGCACTTTCTCCTATATTCCACAACCCAGCTCTTAAGAATGGCTCCCCTACAGGTAGCAGCTTCCCTCAATGACTTCTTGCAATAATTCTGATAAATATACAATCTTCAATTGAAGTGATCCTGGCCTTAATATAATGTGCTACTTTCTCAGGTCATTTTGTGGGGAATGAAAATGATTTGTAATTTCCTGCCTACATGCTTCCCCCAAATCATCAACTTTCCCAAATAATTTTAGGTGTTACCAACTACTACCAAAACCCTCTGGTATCTGTTAAACACACTCTGTAATAAGTCACTGTGCCAGCCAGAAGAGAACTGGGAGATAAGAAGCTATGGGAAAATTCGAAATAAGTTTTTTAACCTAAGGTTTTAAAATCTATCTTATTTCCATCTTATCCTAATACTCCTAAGAAGAGGAAAGTTATTTTCTAAAACCTAATAAATACAGAGAAGCTCATGGGGTATGAAAGCCCAGAAAGCTACACAATAGATGCCTCTCTCATTAAATACAATCATTACGAAAATAATTAAAGAAATTGAAATGTTACACTAGAAAATATTCACTTAATACAAAACAAAGCAGTAAAGGAGGACTAAAGAAGCAAAATAAAAGATGACTCATTGGAAAAAAACTGGCAGATAAAATGGCAGATATAATCCAACTATGTCAGCGGTATCTTAAATGTGAATGGATTAAATAATCTGATCAAAAGGCAGTTATTGTCAGATGGATTAAAAAAAACCAAGATAACACTATATGTTATCTATTGGAGAAATATTTTAAGTCAAAGATACAAATAGGTTGAAAGTAAAAGAATAGAAAAATCTATACCATGCAAACAGCAACCATAAGAAAGCTAAAATGACTAGGACTGGTATAACATAAAATAGACTTTAAAATAATATGTTACTGCAGATAAGAAGAAACATTTTATAATGATAAAACTATCAGAAATATATAACAATTATAATATATTTGCCCCTAACAACAGAACCTCAAATATGTGAAGCAAAAATAGAATTGAAGGGAGGAATTAGCAGTTCAACAATAAGAGCTGGAGACATTAATATGACACTTTCAATAATGGATAGAACAATAGGACAGGAGATCAACAAAGAAACTAAAGATATAAACAACACTATACACAAACTAGACATAACAGGCATCTTCAGAACACTATATCAACCAACAGAAGAATATACATTCCTCTGAAGAGCACATGAAACATTCTCCAGGCCTCGGTAAATTTAAAATGACTGAAATTGTACAAACTATGTTTTCTGATCACAACAGAGTGAAATGAGAAATTAATAACAAAGAAATTTGGGAATTTAACAAATATGTGGAAACAATGGACTCCTAGAAAAGCAAGAGTTGAAAAAAGAAATTACAAGAGAAATTAGAAGATACTATGAGATGAAAAAAATTGCAAATGGAACATAACAGAATTTATAGGATGCCACTAAAGCAACGCTTACAAGGAACTGTATAGATATAAATGCCTACGTTAAAAAAGAAAGATCTCAAATCAGCAACCTAAAGTTCTACTGGAAGATACTGGAAAATGAAGAGCAAGCTAAACACAAAGTGAAGAGAAGGAAATAATAAAAATTAGACTGTAAACTAATAAAATAGAAACTAGAAAAACAATAGAGAAAATCACTGAAATCAAAAGTTGAGTCTTTGAAAAGATTAACAAAACTGTCAAACCTTTAGGTAGCCTGATGAAGAAAAGAGATGTAACTTAACTAAAATCAGGAATGGAAATAAGGACATCGCTACTCACATTAGAAATATTAAAACATTATTAGGGAATACTATGAAAAAATGTATGTCAACAAATTAGATAACCTAGATGAAATGGAAAAATTACTAAAAAGACACAAAGTAACTAAAATTACTCAAGAAGAAATAGAAAATCTGAATCGATCTAACTCAGTAAAAAGATTGAAATGATAATTAAAACATTTCCCACAAAGAAAAGCCTAGACACAGATGGCTTCACTAGTGAAGTCTACCAAACATTTGAGGAAGAGTTAAAACCAATTCTTCACAAATTCTTCCAAAAAAAAAAGAAGAACTTCTATGAGGTCACTATTATCCTGATACCAAAAGATATCACTAGAAAGTTACAGACCAGAATCTCTTAGACTATAGATACAAAAAAAAAAAAACCTTTAAAAACAAACAACTCCCCACACTTGTAACATGAATCCAGCAATATATAAAAAGGATTATAAACCATGACTGAGTATGATTTATCTCAAGAAAGCAAGTTTAGTTTGACATCCAAAAATCAATTAGTGTAAAACACCATATTGATAGAATAAAGGACAAAATTCCCATGATCATCTCAATAGATACAGAAAACTGACAAATTTCAAAATCCCTTCATGATAAAAACATTCAATAAAGTAGGAACAAAGGGGACTTCCTCAATTTAGTAAAGGGCATGTCTGAAAAACCCACAGCTAACATAATATTTAACAGTGAAAGACTGAATACTTTTCCCTAAGTTCAGAAGGAAGATATACATGTCTACTTTTGCCACTTTTATTCAGCATTGTACTGGAGGACCTAGCCAGGGTAATTAAGCAAGAAAAGGAAATACAAGGCATCCAGACTGGAAAAAAAAAGAAGTAAAGCTATCTGCATTTGTAGATGACATAGTCTTGTACATAGAAAATCCTACAAAATCCACTAAAAATGATTAGAAGTAATCAATAAATTCAGCAGGGTTGCAGGATGAGATAAATACACAAAACTGATGGTATTTCTATACGCTTGCAAAGAATCTAAAAATGAAATTAAGGAAACAATTTTATCTATAATTGCATTAAAAAGAATAAAATAATTATAAACATCAAAATATATAACATATACTATGAAAACTATAAAACACTGTTATAAGAACTTGAATAAGACCTACATAAATGGAGAGACATCCCATTTTATGGATTATTAGAAATAATATTGTTAAATTGTTAATACTCCCCAAGTTCAACAGATTCAATATAATCTCCATCAAAATACTAGCCTGTTTCTTTGCAGAAATTTATAAACCGAACTTAAAGTTCATATTGAAATTTAAGGGACACAGAGTAGCCCCCAAAATCTTAGAAAACCGAGAATAAAGGTAGAGAAATCACATTTCCCAATTTCGAAACTTACTACACAGCTACAGTAATCAAGACAGTGTACTTCTTGAATAAGGACAGATTATATACATACACATACACATACATACATATACATATATGTATATATGTGTGTGTATATGTGTGTGTGTGTGTGTGTGTGTGTGTGTGTGTGTGTGTGTATAAAATAGAATTAAGAATCCAGAAATAAACCCATATATCTGGTCAACTGATTTTTTTAAAAGGGTGCCAAGTACATTCAATAGGGAAAAAAATATCTTTTTAGCAAGTGGTGCTGGGAACACTAGATTGTCACATGCAGAAGATGAAGTTAGACCCTTACTTCAAATTATATACAAAATTAACTTAAAATAGATCAAAGATCTAAATGTAACATAAATGTAAATCTTCCTTACCTTGGACTGGGCAATGGATTCTTAGATATGACACCAAAAATACAAATAAACAAATAAAAAATAGATATATTGGACTTAAGCAAAAGTAAAAACTTTGATGCTTCAAAAGACATATAAAGAAAGTTAAAAGACTGCCCCTCCATCAGTTAAAAGACCCATGGCAAGCTAGTGTCAGATCCCAGGGGAATGAGAAACGAGATCCCCACGTATAAGAGCTTGGACTAGGAGAATAGAGGTCAGAGCTGCATCTAAATTAATTTTCTTACAGTATTGAAGTCCAAGACATCTAGGATTATGAAGAATATCTCTCCAAATGCAATCAGCTTATCTAATTGTATTCTTGAAGGTAATGTCACATGCTCCCATTTCAGAATGCTCAGAGACAATATAAAGCATACGTGAGACACTGCTTTACTTAGGAGAACAACTGCTTAGGGAAAGCAGATACACAAGTACTTTAGCCACACTTGTAAAGGGACAACTCAGTAGGAAAATGATTTTTAAAGCACAATAATTCACTCGAGGAGGAGAATTTGAAGGATGACTTATTTAGACAATAATTTGTGCTTTATTCTCCCTGCTGTAAAGAGTTAACCCTCCGCGTCCTAAATTAGTGGTCACACCATGTGATGTGGTACTCCCTGATGCTCCCTACCCCGAGGGCCTTAATAGCTGTTAGGAGACAGAATCTAAAGTAAAAAGTTACCAAACACCTGGAAGGCAAATGTCCCCCAGTTCGTACCATCAGATCTTGTTTAAGAGATGGTGGCACATCAAAAGTTTGTTGGTATAGAAAGTGGTGCAAAGGTGCGTGGCGGGGAAACGTCTCCAATTTGGAGGAAATGAATGAGCTTCACCAGGACAATGAGAAAAGAAGGTACTAGACTTTTAGAAAGTGATTAAAAAAAAGTGAAAAGACAACTCACAGAATGGGAGAAAATACCGCAAATCATATATGTGTCAAGGGACTCATATCTAAAATATATGAATTTTTACCACTTAATAATAAGATATAATCCAATTTAAAAACTGACATGACTTCGAGTTGCTAGTTTGGCATATAAGGAGCTTAGAAGTGGCCACTCCATCCCAGCAGGTAAAAAGCTGAAAAAACTGAAAAAATCTAGAACTCTTCCTAGATTTGTCAGAGCAGTTAGATCTCGAGGCAAACCACTGTCTCCCAAGTTGGAGAGACAGACGGGCAGATACAGAAAATCACAACTTCATGGAGCAGAAAACTCCCAGCAGAAACCTTCAGGAGAATTGGCCTGGGGTAAAGAATCCGATCTGTAACTGACAAAATGCTAGAGACTCAGAGGGGAGAAGCCTGAGACACTAAAAATCCAAGGAGACCCAGTATTGGGGGATCCCCACATTTTTGTGAGTTTTACCTCTGGGTTCTCACAGGGAAGACTGAGGAAAAATCTCCTTGGCACTCCACTAGGAAGAAGGGAAAGCAACCATTTCAAAATCTGTCAAAGCATTCTGTTTTACTAAGAAGACCTGTTCTCAAGAGAAATGATTTTTCCAGGCCCTAAGTGACTGGGGTTTTATGAGAGCCTAATCAACCTGGAGGGAGGGCGATATCCCCTCTAGCCTCCCTGTACCAGCTAAGGAGGTAGAAAAAACTGAGAGACACTTAGGAAGGTCACAGTCCAGGGTCACAGGCTCGCTAAGGGACCAGGACCTGATCCTAGGACTGGAAAAGCTCCCCCTTCCCACACCTGACCAGTACGTTCCTGGAGGCCAGTTCACCCAAGTTCATTTTTCCTAGTACATCATATCTGGCTTTCAAAAAAACCTACAAGGCATACCAAAAAGCAAAAAACACAGTTCAAAGAGAGAAAGCAAACATCAGAACCACACCCATATATGCCAGATGTTGGAATTATCAGACTATGGATTTAAAGGAATGATGATTAATATGCTGGGGCTGTAATGGAAAAAGTAGATAACACGCAAGAACAGATGAGTAATCTAAGCAGAGAGATAGAAATTCTAAGAAAGAATAAAAAAGAATTACTAGAGATCAAAAACACTGTAACAGAAATTAAGAATGCCTTTGATGGGCTCATCAGTACACTGGACAGGGCTGAGGAAAGAATCTCTAGGCTTAAGGGCATATCAATAGAAACCTCCAAAAATGAAAAACGAAGTGAAAAAATCTGAAAAAAAAAAAAAAAAAACCAGAACAGAATACCTGAGAACTGTGGGTCAACAACAAAGAAGTTTAATATATGCATAACCGGAATACTAGAGAGAGAAGAAAGAGAAAAAGGAACAAAAGAATTTTTTTTCAACTGATCTAACAGATAACAGTTTGCTCCAAATAATGATAAGAGCAATGTATTCAATGCCATATACCTACGTGTGGGTAAGTGGGGGGTGTAAATGCTTATGATAAGTGAAACGAATGACAGCAATGATATAAAAGATGGAAGGGCAGAATAAAGATCATTTTGCTATTGTAAAGCACTCACACGGCATGTGAAGTAGTATACTGTTATTTGAAAAGTGGACCTGGATTAGCTGTAAATGCATATTGAAAACTGAAGGGCAACCACTAAAAAAAGTTTGAAAAAATAAAGAGGAACTGTGATCCATAGGCTAATAAAGGAGACAAAATGAAATCATATTAAAAACTCAATTAAATCCACAAAAGACAGAGGCAGTGGGACCGGGCGAGTCCAGTGGGTCACATGCGGCGGTTGCCGAGAAGGAGCACACGTGGTCGGGGGCAGTGGTCTTGTGGGATCACCGAGGCGAGGCTGGGCAGCATGAACGTGGCCACGGTGCACAGGGTTTTATCAGAGCCGGGGGCGCCTTCCCCAGGGTGGGGACGAGAGGGCCTCCTGGTGCCACCAGCTGCGAGGAGCCACTGTAGCCCAGCCTAGTGTATCAGAAACAGGTGAGAAGCACCCCACCGAGACGAAGGGCACCACCGAGCACCGGCGAGAGGCGAGTCACCGGTCGGATCCCGAGGAAGGCGTTGGAGGCGACCACAATGTGTCCAGGGCGACCAGTTCAACACCAGCAAGAAAAAAGATGCAGTGAAAATGTTCGTCGGTGGTTGACTGTGCAATAAAAATGGATCCCAACACTGGTTGGTCAAGAGGGTTCGGGTTTATCTTCTTCAGACACACAGCCCATGTGGAGAAGATCCTAGACCAGGAGAGCAGGCTGGATGGCGGGTCACTGAGCACGAAAAGGCCATGGCCATGAAGAAGAAGCCTTTGAGTTGGCGATGGATGCAAAAGATGAGGCTTTGTTCTCATCGCCTTGAAAGAAGAGGAACCTGCAGAGAAGGTTCTAGAGGAAAAGTTCTCCACCATCAGTGGAGGTGAGTGTGAAGTCAAGGTGGTCAGCCCACAGAGGAGTATCAACAGCAGCAGTGTGGCTCTACTACTCGCCCTGTGGCCATTAGGGCTACGGCCCAGCTCTGATTACAGGCAGGGTGGCATAAATTATGGGGACAGCCAGCCATGTGGCGGCATCAGAATAAGCACAAGCCATCCTGAGGCTTCGCAGGAGTGCACACTGATTGCGCATGCGTCGTTTGGACATCGAGTGAGCGCAAACAATTACAACCAAACTTAATTTGGCATCCTTTCTATGGCCTGTGCCATACGCATCTTAGCTAAAAGTCCCCCCACTCCTGAAATCACTCTCCTGTTTACTATTTCCAAAGCTCTGGTTGTTTTAGGCAGCGTGCGCTCAGAGGCCAGAGTGGCACTCTGGGCGGGTTTTATTCCTGATCACCCAGAACCAGATGTGAGGTTTCGTGCTCCTCTGACGCGCTGCAGCCTGTACAGGTACCAATTTAAGAATCTAATGTACTGTAGGTAACCAGATTGACCCACAACCTGGATATTGAAGCTATCCAAGCTTTTGAAATAAAAATGTAACACCCCCCATTCAAGAAATAAATAAATAAATCCATGAAAGACAGAAAAAGAGTGGAACACAAAAATAAGAACAAAGAATAAGGGCGACAAATAGACAACACTAACAAATTGGTAAATATTATCACTTTGAATGATAATGGTCTAAACGCACCTATTGAAACACAGGGATTATCAGACTGGATCAAAAAACATACCCCGACTATATATTCCCTATAAGAAATCCACTTCAAATACAAAGACACATGGAGATTAAAAGTAAATAGATGGAAGAAAACATGCCATGCTAACAATAATCAAAAGAAAGCTGGAATAGCAATACTAATTTCAGACAGTGCAGACTTCAAAGCAAGGAAAATTATCAGGGATAAAGAAGAGCCTTACATAATGATAAAAGGGTCTCTTCTCCAAGAAGACATTACAACCCTTAACATGTATGTGCCTAACAACAAAGCATCGAAACCTGGGAGGCAAAAAGTAATAGCATTTCAAAGAGAGATAGATGAATCCAGTAACTCAGTTGGGGCCTTCAACACCCCTCTATCAGAAATGGAGAGACCCAGCAGTCAGAAAATCAGTAAGAATATATTTGAACTCAATACTGTCATCAAGCAATAGGATAAAATTGATATCCACAGACTACTTCATCCAACAACAGCAAAATACACATTGTTCTCAAGCTCACATGGAATATTCACCAGAAAGGATTGTATTCTGGGCCATAAAACACACCTTAACAATTTAAAGAGAAGAATTTAGAAGGCTGGAAATGATATAATTTCTGCTGTCAGGCCACAGTAGAATCAATCCAGAAATCAATAACAGAAAGATAACTGGAAAATCCCAAAATATATGGAGATCTTTTTAGAAGATTACATATTTATTGAGAATTTTTCCAAAACTAACAATCAGCACATAGTTTCTTCTCTTTCTTTAAAAAAAAAATAGTTATAATATATGGAGATTAAGCAACATACTTCTAAATAACACATGGGTCAAAGAAGAAATTTCAAGAGAAACTTAAAATAATTTTGACTAAATGAAAATGAAAACACAACTTATTGAAATATGTGGGTTACCACAAAAGCAGTGCTTTAGAGGAAAGTTTATAGCGTTGAATGCCTATATTAGAAAATAACAACAAAAAAAAAAGAACAAAGGTCTAAAATCGATAATCTAAATACTCACCTTAGAAAACAAGAAAAAGAAGAGCACATTGAATCTATAGTAAGAAATAAAAAGAAAGGAAAACTAGAGCAGAAATCAATGAAATTGAAAACAGGAAATCAATAGAGAAAATCAATGAAACCAAAAGCTGATTCTCTGGAAGATCAATATGTTGATTTATACAATTGAATTTCCTACTTTAAATTGGTGAATTGTGTGGTGTGTGAATTATATCTCAATAAAGCTGCTTTGAAAAATCAGATCAAAAGCATGTTAACAGTAAAAAGATTAGTGGTTGCCAGGGGCGAGGGAGGAGAGAGGATAAATAGGTGAAGCACAGAAGATTTTAGAGTGGTGAAACTGTTCTGTGTGACACCGTAATGATGGACACACGTCATTAGACATTGGTCCAGACCCGTAGAATGTACACCACCAAGAGGGAACTCTGTTGTCAACTAGGGACTTTGGGTGAGGATGATGTGTCCGTGTAGGTTCACTGATTGTAACAAATGCGCCACTCTGGTGGGGGATGTTGATGGTGGGGGTGGCTGTGTGTGTGTAGAGGGGTCAAGGGGGTGTGTGGGAACTCCGTGTGCTTTCCATCCAATTTTGTTGTAAACCTAAAACTGCTCTACAAAAATAAAGTAATGGAAAGGAAAAAAAATAAACGAGACTCTTCAAACTGAATGTAAAATAACAACAAAAATCCTGTACCTTTAAACTTCCTCTTCCACGGCTCCTGTTTAGGCCTAACAAAACTAGGTCCCTAAAAAGCTCTCTGGATTGAGAAGCCCGTGTCCTCCTCCTTAAGTGGAACAGGCCGGCCAGACAGCTCATTAGAACCTCTGTTTCAACATCACTGTGACACTTCAGCTCCACACTTTCTCCTTCACTCCACCCAGACAAGAAACCTAAATGAATTCGTTCCAAAAGGTGATCTACACTCACCAGGGAGAAAACTGTACTTTTTATACTCTTACCATCTTTTGTGTTTTCAACTAGCATGGGCTGTCTGCCTAACGTGTCCGTCATTTTGGAATCTTTCCTCAAATTCAAGATCCAAGCCAAACAAACAATTATGAAAAACACTAATGGTAAACCTAACAAAAGATACGAGTGTTAAAGGCACTATTCTGGAAGGAAAGTGTACAGAAGACCTAATTTGTTACAGACTCAAGAAACAAAGGAAGTTTGCCTCCTTCAAATTGGCCTAATTAGCACTCATTGTAGCCTGTTCTCTAAGAGGTTCTGACAAGAAATGACCATGTACCTACCTGTGAAGAATAATGTATCACATAATTGAATATCCATCTCACTCCCCCTTCCACTGCCTGAGAATAGTGACTATATGTTGAACTCTATGTGCCAGGCGTCATGCTATGTACACTTTATATATTTTTTCATTTAATTCTTACAAGAATCATATCAGTCTCATTAATCCACTTGATAGCTAAGGAGACTGAAGTTTGGAGAAGGTAATTTCCCATGATCACACAGCTAGTAAGTGAAAGAACCAGGATTCATTCTCTTAACTATTAAATATTAAAGAAATATTTAAAATGATCATCATCTCTATGTAGCCAATATTCCACTAGAAAGACACTTCAATATAATTAAACTTCTATCTAGTTTCACTTCAAAGCATACTTCCTTTCTTATTTAACCTCGCCTTCTTAGATATTTTTATTGCAGTTCAAACTAAGTCTCTTCATTCTTGAAGTCAAGCCAGGTTACAAAACAGACTTAATTCTTCCGGGGCTTATGTGCCATGCGTGCCACCCTGCTGCAACTGAACAAAACCCCAGGCTTTGTCCCCTTGCTTCGCTGTTTATGACCCGGGCCTTGACCTCTGCTTTAAGGTCTAAGATTCATATCTGGATTTTTCCATATTCACCTTCTCTGCTGTTTTTCTTTCTTGTTTTGTTTTTCTCTTTTCCCTAGAAAACTAGAAACTAGTAGGGACTACTCTCCTGGCTAGACCAGAATGACACCGATTGCTTCACGAACTGGAATTCTGACAGCGTAAGAGCTCCACAACTGACGTCACAAGTGATGAAGATGATCGTACAAGCAATAGCTTTTCTGTGATCTCTTCTCTGATGACTGCTAGAATGACCAAAAAAATGTTATGTTTATAAGGGTGGCCGTTAAACACATTCATATTACAACAGTAGAAATCAATGTAATAAGTCCCCAGTAGGATCATATTTTTCTGCTGTTATCAACCAACACCAAATATGCAGTATTAATATAAAAACAGCTAGCTGGAAGGCTCCTTGCCAGCTAAGCGACTCTCCACCTCCATCCCACTGCCAATTATTTCAATGTTCTTTTAGTTCAAAACAAATGATAGCTAGAACTGTAAACGTGCCGAATTACCATCACAGCAGTTAACCTTAAGGCTGTTATAACCGGGGCTCTACATCGCTCATTCTGTCCCCTGTTAGCTTTACATTTTCTCTTCTATCCTTCTTGCCACATATCTTCCATAGACACGATCATATCTAATAGAGTCGGGGCAATTGAGATCAAAACCCTCACACTAAAGCGGATCCTATACAATCCTCTATACATGGTGAGTCGCAGATGATTCTGGAAAAGTACAGAAAAAGATTATTCCAGAAAGTCAATTCATTTTTAAAGCTCCGATTTTCTAATTACAAAAAGGATGAAATTCATCACAGTCTACAGGACACATTCCTAGCAAAATTATGATCTAAAGTCAACTTCATGTCTAATGGTGACATTAATAACTTATCAACCACACACCAAATTTCACATTTGTCATAGTCAATGTATTCTAGGGCAGTGAAACTGCTTCCCAGCTACCAATACCAGTTCCAACATTCCCCTAAGATCTAAACAAAATAACTTGTTTCCTTAGTATACCATCTGACAAACAGTATTTTGAACTCCAGTTATACTCTATTTTCAAATTAATCACATAGATGCCTATATTATCTTCTATTATACCCCCAATTGTAGCCTAAGCTTAAGCAAAATAATGAACTATCCACCATTTCCTAAAACTTTCTTGCTTTTGGTCTTGCTCATCCATTCAGCCTCTATCTCCTCTCCTTAACTCTGGGTGTTCCACATTCTGCTGCTTCCTTCATAAAGCTGGTAATTGGAGGCTGCTCATATCTTTGACTCACCTCTCCCCTTATATCAAGATCGGGATAGCATCTTCTTCACTGGATCCTCAAAGTATTATTTTACCATCTTCCCTCAACATCCTATCTTTCTTCAAAGTTCATACTACTCAATTTTATCGCCCTTTCAATGTTAAATGTCACCTTCAGGTCTCTTACCTACAATCACTGAGGACTTTGGGAACACCTATTTGCCTTTCCCTCTTCATCACGAAAGCCTTCAGCTTCTCCCTTGACGATGTAACATCCAAACCTCATAGCTCCTTGACAAATCTTATTCTGATTTCTTCATCTCAACTCCATGTGATTGTCCATTGCTATAGTGACACCTGTAATGGTTTTACCTCCAAAACGACAGAGGCCACTCTCAGAACTACTTCTTCTTCTACCTCTCCTACATCTTATACTCCCTGAATTTACCCTTTGACTTCCTCAGGGCCTTTAATTTATCAAGCCTCTTACCTATTTTCCAAGGACACCACATCCCTGTGGACTTCGCTTCCTTATCTACCTAGGAAAGATTCCATGGACAGTAGGATTTCAATATCAGTCACCAGCGCTCTCAATTCTCCTATCCCCTTGGTTTACCACCATATCTATTCTACCAATCCCTGCCCACAAATCAACCCAGTCATTTATATTTTCCAGTCCTGTTTACAAGTTACAAAGTACTACTGAGTAAAAGCCTATACTCCTGATCACTAGTTTCTCCTCCACGCAATTGATCTTCCACTGCTATCAGAATGATCTTTTAAAATATAAATTAAGGAGGACTTCGGAAATGGCAAAGTGAGGGGTTCAGCAAATCCTTTCCCTCAAAAAAAAAAAAAAAACCACAATGATATAGCTACAACATTATCAAAACCACCATTTCAGGATTGTAGAAATAGACCAAAATTAAACAATAAATTAAGAAGTGTTTCAGAAAACCTATTGAATCTTGGGTAAGAACAGTGGGAATCTATGGTGTTTTAGCTTGAGGCTGTTCATATTCCCCCTCCCAGCTCCACTGGAGCTGATTTTGCAAGGGCATGGCAAGACAAGCCCTGAACAACAACTTGTCTGCTGGAGGTGAATTACTTGTTTAGGAATGAGCACAGATAAAATGTCTTATGCCTG
The DNA here is from genome assembly GCA_028627145.1 of Eidolon dupreanum. NCBI lineage: Eukaryota > Metazoa > Chordata > Mammalia > Chiroptera > Pteropodidae > Eidolon > Eidolon dupreanum. The sequence goes on from CM053505.1 coordinate 99,988,412, forward strand.
GGGTGTTGAAGATAGCAAACTCCTTACATCAGGAAAAACGAACATCACAGTTACCTGAGGTCACAATATTGGTTGGCGCAAGCGACAGAACAACAGGCCTGCTGAAATTTAGCAAAGAGAACCAGAAAATGAGACAGCCCTACTAGGACTTGATAAGCTCCCTCATATCACTGGTGGTCTAGAAGGCTATGCGTATGTGCAGGACTGCGCTGAAGCTCAGGGTACAGAGAGGGCCTCAGTTATCCCCATTTCCTTGGCTGGATGTGAAGACCTGCACAGGCACAGAGGAGACATGAGAAGGCCCTGCAGAAACTAAAACTCAGGGAAGACTAGTAAACTCCCTGGACTCTGACTATGTTTCCCAACCCACACACCACCCCATCAACAAAGGGTGGAAGACAATACTGGCCCAAGGTGTTTAAGGACAACCTCGAACAAACTATTGGCTGTCCACTAAGCTGTCCTGACCCAGGTATGACACCTGGGAAACCAGGCTTAGATATAGAATTTTTTGGAAAACAAAGCAGAAACATTAATGGGCTATACACTGAAGAGGAGACCGAATCTACAGAATTAGTCCAGGAAAGTCACTGAACAAAGAAAAAATGAAACAAAACCACAACAATCTCTGGAGGGGGTAGGGACCAGAACCTGCACTTAACCTATTGAGGAACTACTGACTGTTTTTCCAAAGTAGCTACACTCACCACGATGGCTATGATCAAAAAGACAGATAATAACAAGTGTTTGCAAGAATGTGGAAGAAATTGCAACCCTCATATACTGCTGGTAGGAATGTAAAATGGTGCAGCTGCTTTGGAAAATAACATGACAGTTTCTCAAAAGGTTACATATAGAGTTAACTACTGTATTACTACAGGTGAAAAAAGGATTCCATAATAAATCCAACTGAAAATGACCTCACAGGGTGATCTGATCATAAATTCCTAACTGGGCAGGTCATGGTGGGTAGTCGTGCCCAAGGCCTGTAAAAAGTTTATGTTCAACTTAAGCAAGTCCTCTCCATTGTTTTTGCACATCTAGGTTAACATGTCTTTGAAATGTCTTTTTTTTTTCAGAACCCTGGGAAGCATAACCACCCTCAAGAGAACACACGATCTTGTTAACTCCCCTGTAATCCAATCATAGAGATTTCTCTGCCTTGCTTTCTCACATGTTCATGGAATCTTTCTTAAGGTCCCTCCTTAATTCCAAAGGTATAAAAAGGTCTATGGCCATGCCTTCCTGAACACTCCTTATCTCATCTGATCTCAGAAGCTAAGCAGGGTCGGGCTTGGTTAATACTTGGAATGGGAGACCACCTAGGAAGACCAGGTGCTGTAGGCTTTAAAAATAAAAAAGAAATCAAAGGTATGAAAAGAACTGCAAAACTGTCATTCTTTGGAGCATTTGAGATCTTGCTTCCTGGTATATCATCAGTTTAACTCAAGTAAATTCATAAAAATTCTCTATAGGTTTGGACATTCCTTACATTGACATTACCCAAAAAGTGGAAACAGCCCAAAATGTCCATCAGCTGATGAATGGACAAACAAAATATGATATATTCATACAAAGGAATACTATTCAGACATAAAAAGGAATGAACTAAGTACTGATACATGCTATAACATGGATGAACCTTGAAAACACTATGCTAAATGAAAGAAGCCAGACCAAAAGACCACATAGTGTATGATTCCATTTATAGAAAATGTCTAGAGTAGGTAAATCTGTAGAGAAATAAAGTAAATTATTGCTTGCAGGGGGTTGGGGAGAATGGGTTAATGTGAAGTGACTGCTAACCAGTACAAGGTTTCTTTTTGAAATGTTCTGGAAGTAGATAGTGGCGATGGTTGAATATACTAAAAACCACTGAGTTATATACTTTAATATGGTGGATTTTGTGGTATGTGGATCACATCTCAATTAAAATAAAAAAAAAAACAATGCTAAGAGAAGGCAACCAGATGCAAAAGGCTATATAGTATATGATACCATTTATAGGAAATCTCTAGAAAACACAAATCTAAAGAGACAGTGGGTGCCTGGGACTAGGGGTGGGAAAGGTGATTGACCTAACAAAGGTACAAGGGATCCTGTAGCCTTATGGAAATGTTCTAACAGGTGAATTTTATACCATGTAAATTATACCTCAATAAAGCCATTGTTAAAAAAAGAAAGTTGAAATAAACTAGGGCTCCTTAGAGAAATGGCAAGTCTGGGGCAGGAAATATACAAGATAAGCTTTGCACAGAAATCAAGCAAGCTATGGAACCCTAATGAATAGTGTCAGAGGGGTATGGGAAGCAACACTTTGGCAAAAGACGAGACAATTTGAACATTGACAAGAATAATGATTGCAATCAACTGAAACCCATGAAATACATTAAAAAACATGAGTTCATGACAGAGAGAGAACAAACACATATAATTCATTGGATATTACTGAAAGTAAGTACCTAGGGGACCAACTCTTTATTCTGAAAATTTGTAATCAAGTTCAAGAGCAACAATTATGCATCTCTCCTGCATTCCTGTACAGGTAACCCGATGGTCCTAGTTGATGATGGAAAGTTTACTTTCAGAAGAATTCCAGCTAATTCATATAGAAGATAAAATTAGGAAATCACCATTTTGAAACTCCTGGTGAAATAGTTCTGAAAATGATCATCAAAGGATTAATTAGGTAAAAGTTTAACGGGAAACATCATAATGAAGGAATCAGGCTGTCGCCTGTTCATTAAAGGTAGAATAGACATGTGCGTCCACATGTGATTCAGTGGGAATTATACAGCAACCCCTGTGAAGTATTCTTGACCAAAAAAATAAAAAATTGAACCTGAATATCATCAGGCCTCTAAAGCTAACTTCCCTTATAGAAAAATATGGGGTTACAACATAGAAGAATAAAGTAAATAACAGTACAAGAAAGAAAACAGAGAAATCCAAAATGTGGCATTTCCTATAGGACAATGGACCCACTTTCTACAACAAGTAAATGGCTTAAAAAATGAGGTTTGGACTGCTTTAGATGAAGAGAGACTAGAGATAATAACTGAAACTTTGTACCCCTTGACCAACATCTCCCCTATTACGCCCTTCCTCCTTGATTGTGGTGAATATTTCACAAAGTCCACTTATATCAAATCATTAAGTTGTATACCTTAAATACAAACAATTTTTAATTGCCAATTATACCTTTTCTTAGTCCATCTGGGCCACTTTTTTAAAAATACCATATACCAGATGGCTTATAAACAACAGAAATGTATTTCTCACAGTTCTGGAGTAGAAAAGTCCCCACTCAAGGTGCTGGCAGATTCAGCATCTGGTGAGAGACCACTTCCTGGTTCATATCTGGTGCCCTCTTGCTCACGTGGTAGAAGGGGTCACATGGTAGCTCTCTGGGGTCTCTTTTCATGAGGGCTCTAATACCATTCATGACCTAATCCCCTCCCAAAGGCTCCCAATACCATCACCTTGGGGGTTAGATTTCAACATATTAATTTGTGGGGAGGCACAAACATGTAGTCTATAGCAACCTCAATAAAGCTGGGAAAAGAAGAGATAATCAAATGTAATACATTGACCTTATTTGGATCTTTATGTGAACAAACCAACTGTTACACTATCTTGTGAGATAATCTGAGAAATTTTATAATGGGCTGGATATTATATGCTATTAAGGAATTATTAATGTTGTAAGATAACATAATGATAGCATGGTTGTATAAGAAAGCATTTGTACTTTTTAGACATGCCTACTGAATATACAGGAGTGAAATAACATGTCTGGGATTGACTCTAAAATACTTCAGCAAACTTTAAAAAAGACTGGGAAGAAAAAGAAAAAAACGAGATAACTGAAACAAGACCAGCAAAATCTTGATAATTATTAAATGTGGTAATGGGTATAAGAGGGTTCATTATACTGTTCTCTTTACTTATGAGTGCTTTTGAAAATATTTAATAATCTTTCAAATTCACAAATCTGACCATGTAATTTCCAAGCATAAAATACCCTCAATGGTTCCCCAAGGTCCACAGAGACAAAGTTCAAATCAACAACATCGTCTATAAAGCCCTCCATTATATGGTCCCCAACTTCATCTCCTATCACTCCCTAAATTCCAGCCACAAAACCGATTTCACAGTCCCATGCCTCTACATCTACTGTTTCCTCTGTCTCTGTTGTCACACTTCTTCCCACACTTTTCTGGCCTGAAAAGAATTTTCTGATTCCAACATGGGTCTCCTCTGTGAAGCCTTTCTGGACCTACAATATTTGGTCTACTTTGGTTTTAAACCTTATTCTCCTATCACATAATATCTGGGTTCTTATCTGCAGCCATAGAGCCTTTGCTTAGGTTTGAACTCCTGTACCTAGGACTTCTGATATTGGGATTCCTAGAGCCTTGATATCTAGTCCTTCCATGGCCTCTCTCTGCTCTGTTTCCCACTGACTCATCTCAGATTCCCTGTCCTAGGGCACAGCATTGAAGGAGGCACTCTCATACTGCAAGGCTGGAGTCATCCAAACAGCGTGGTACTGGCATAAAAACAAATACATAGATCAACGGAACGGAATCGAGAGCCCAGAAATAAACCAACACCTATATGGTCAATTGATCTCTAACAAAGGAGGCAAGAATGCACAGTGAGGAAAAGACAGTCTCTTCAATAAATGGTGTTGGGAAAACTAATCAGACACATGCAAAGCAATGAAACTTGACCAACTTCTTACACCACATACAAGAACGAACTCAGAATGGATTGAAGGCTTAAATGTAAGTCCCTAAACCATAAAACTCCTACAAGAAAACAGGCAGTAAACTCTCGGACATTGCTCTCGGTAATATTTTTTTCTTCTGACAGATCTTGTCAGGCAAGGGAAACAAAAGAAAAGTAAGCAAATGGGACTACATCAAACTAAAAAGCATTTGCACAGCAAAAGAAACCATCAACTAAACAAAAAGACAACCTACTGAGTGGGAGAAGATATTTGTCTATGATACAACTGCCAAGGGGTTAATATTCAAAATTTATTTGAAAAAAACTCATACAACTCAACACCAAAACAAACAAACAATACAATTAAAATATGAATAGGTATTTCTCCAAAGAGGACATACAGATGGCCAAGAGACATATGAAAAGATGCTCAACATCACTAATTGTCAGAGAAATGCAAATTAAAACCACAAGGAGCTATTATCTCACACCTGGAAGAATGGCCACCATCAATAAATCAACAAAGAATAGTGTTGGTCAGGATGTGGAGAAAAGGGAACTCTCGTGCACTGTTGGTGGGATTGTGAATTGGTACAGGCACTATAGAAAACAGCCTGGAGGTTCCTCAAAAATAATTAAAAGTAGAACCACCTGATGACCCAGCAATTGCTCTTCTGGATATTTATCTGAAGAAAACAAAAACACTAATTTGAAAAGATATATGCACCCTTCCATTCACTGCAGTGCTATTTACAGTAGCCAAGATATGGAAGCATCCTAAGTGCCCATCAGTAGATGACTGGGTAAAGAAGATGTGGTACATATATATAATGGAATATTACCTGGGCATTAAAAAGAATGGAATATCACCATTTGTGACAACATGGATGGACGTGGAAGGTATTATGCTAAGTGAAATAAGTCACACAGAGAAAGACAAATACCATAGGATCTCACTTATATGTGGAATCTAAAGAACAAAATAAATGAACAAACAAAAAATGGAGGTACTATCAGGGTCAAGCAAGTGTAGGACTGACACTATGGGCACCTCAATGGCCTCACCCTGGTCCCTGGTCCCTCCTCAGACCTAAAAGTCTTAGCATTAAACTCCTTCCTCTTATCTTTACATTCTAAGCTCAGTTTCACCCACTCACATCCAACTCTCTAATTTCACTCTAATACTTGGCATTTTGAAAAATGTGCCTCTCTCCATTTACAAGCTGAAAATTTCCCCTGATCATGGGCCCCAGTTGCTGAGTATGAGAGCAGGGTGATGTTATACCAGTCACAGAAATGGAAATAGCTTAAATCCTCAGTAAAATTACACATAAGAATCACTGCCATCAAATTAAAAAAGCTATTGAAAGTACTCAGAAGATCTCTTCAGATCACCATAATTATCCATCTACCTCTTCTTCCTCTAAGTAAGACTGCTTTTCTCTCAAGTACTAGCACTCAAGTTAAACGTTAAAAATGTATTCAATTTTCTTTTGTTTAATAATTAATATTATAAAAATATTTTCTATTTTTCATTACTTATGTGTAATGTTTCATTTACATTGTGAATTAAGTAGGCTTTTATCTGCTATTCTGGAAACATAACCATCACTAATAAATGGTTTCTCTGATAAAATTGTCCAAAATTCCATATCATTAAATAAACTTAAAAAAATATAATCACAAAAGAATTTAAAAATTACCTTACCAATCATGTACAAACTGTATTCTAGGATACCAAATAGACCTAGTGAGTAAAGGGAAATTCTTTACAAAAGAATTCCAGGTAATATATGTAGAAGGAATGACAGAATTTGAAAGATCATTCATTTGAAACTCCTTATGAAATAACTGATCCAGATAATAATCATTGATGGATGCTAAGACCAATAGAAGACAAATAACAAACTTTACAATGAAAGGAGCAAGCCATCATCAATCTGCACTCACTGCTCAATCACAGCATCACTAAAAGTGAAATAACCAGCCACTGGAGTAGTATGTGCAAAGGTGTGGATTCTGGAGGAAGAGAGCATGACATCCCTCAAGAATGGAAAACAGGGTTTAGAATGACTGAGATAGAGTTTGAAGTAGGGAGCTTTGATAAATAAACTGATGCAGGAGCAAGATGTAGGGCCTTGTAAGCTACTCAAAGAATGTTGGACTTTCTCTTAAGGGGACTAGGAAGTCGCTGAAGGGTTGTGTTTTAGAAAGTGTTCTTTGGCTGTAGTGTGGAGAATGATTTGAAATAGGAAAAAGTGGGGGCAGTTAGATAATGAGGAGAGAGCTGCGATCATTCAGGTGAGAGGGGTTGGTGGCCTGGACCAGGGTAGTTGCAATAGAAATAGAGAGAAGTATATGGATACAATAGATACTTAACAAATAGACCTGAAAAGATTTGTTGGTAGAATAACTACAAGGAGGATGGTATGAAGGTTTCACGCTTGGGCAACTGCGTTGATGGTGGTGCCATTCACTGAGATAATGAACACAAGAGGAGGAACAGGTGTAGACGGAGAGAGAAGAATGAACTCAGTATGGGAGATGGAGAATTTGGGATGCCTATTCATATAAGCAGATGGATACATGGAGTCTGAAACTCAGGAAAGAGGTCTGGCTTCTACACATATTTGTGTGAAGTAAGTGTATAATAAGCAACTGAAGCCATAAGAATGGATAAGATGACCCTAAAAAAAAACAGCAAAGCATAACAGAGGTCTCCCCCATAGCCCTATATCTTTCACCCCTCACAATTCTAGGCCAATGGCAGAAAAGTAACGAGATAAGTGAATTGAAGAGTAGGAGGTGAGGAAATAAAAGGTGAATGAAGAACAACAAAAACAAACAATCCAATTAAAAAATGGGCAGAAGACCTGAACAGATACTTCTCCAAAGAGGAAATCCAGATGGCCGAAAAACATGAAAAATATGCTCAAGGTCACTAATCATGAGAGAAATGTAAATTAAAACCACAATGAGATATTACCTCATACCTGTCAGGATGGCTGTCATCAATCAATCAAAAAACAACAAGTCTTAGAGAGGATGTGGAGAAAAGGGAACCCTCGTGCACTGTTGGTATTGCAGATTGGTATAGCCACTATGGAAAACAGTATGGAACATTCTCAAAAAATTAGAAATTGATATACCTTTTGATCCAGCAATTGCACTTCTGGGTATTTATTCAAAGAAAACCAAAATGATAATTTGTAAAGATCTATGCACCCCAAAATCCATGGCAGCACAATTTACAATAGCCAAGATATGGAAGCAACCTAAATGCCCATCAACAGACAATTGGATAAAGAAGTTATGTCTGATATACACAATGGAATATTACTCAGCCATTAAAAAAATGAAATCCTACCATTTGCAACAACATAGATGGACTCAGAGGTTATTATGCTGGGTGAAATAAGTCAGACAGAGAAAGGTAAATACCATATGATTTCACTTATATGCAGAATCTAAGGAACAAAAGAACAAACTAATCAAAAACAGACTCACAAATATAGAGAACAATCTGGTGACAGCCAGAGTGGAGTGGTTTTGGGGGCTGGGAGAATGGGGCAAAGGGTTAAAGAAATACAAATTAGCAGTTGACAGAGGGTCACAGGGATGGAAAGCACGGCATAAGGAATGCAGTCAGCATTAATATGATGGCGAGGTGGAGAGCCAGAGAAGACAAAGAGCAATTAAGGGGATTATTTTATAAACCATATAAATGTCTAACCAATGTACTGTATACTTGAAACTAATTAAAATAAATTATTTTTTTTAAAAAGTGAAGAAGAAGGAGAAGAAATAACAGAAACTGAAAAACAAGTCAAATTTGTATAGCACTCACCATGCCATCCAGTTAACCCTTTATTACAGAGATTGTCCTATGTCATAAATACATAGTATTGTCTTTTTAAAGAAATGCCTCACATCCGTGGCTAGTCTTCCTAGTAAAACTATAAGCTCCCCACGAAACATTTTTAATTTCACAATTAACTGTGTTAAATGTATTGATTTACAAAGGAAAACAGATTTATCTCAAGAACCAGGTCCCTGTTATCTGTACAGGGCAGCCAGTCTCTCTAGTGGGGGCAGGCATATTCAGCAAGCCAGACTATATGGTAAAAGGTTTATTTGTGAGCACATTTTTAAAACGAAAGTTTATATCCACAAAAGATATATCCCCATCCAATTATATGATCCTGATCAACCACCTTCCTCTACTCAAGATGTTTTTATAACAAGCCTACCTAACCAGAACTGGGGGCAAGAAAAATGGTGAAAGGAAACTTATTCTTACCTGTAATGTTTTAATATTTTTTACAAGAAGTATTCACATATTACCTAAGTAATTAAAAATAAACAACAAAAAGAACCCTAGTGTGTATACATATATTTATATATCTAAATATATATAAATGATATAAATGACGTATATATATGCATGTGTGTGTGTGTGTGTGTGTGTGTGTGTGTGTGTGTGTGTATTATTCTCCCCCTTCCCAGGCTCCTTGCAGGCAACCATAGTTCATCCTTTTATTCACAGATCACCATCTCACATGGCTAAGTTATAAGGCAATTAAGTAAGGATTTCTCTGCATTACTACATTTCATTCTCTTCTTCCTGAGACTGCACTCTGGTCTTTGATGGAAACTTGAAAAATAGCCTAGTCTCATTCAAAGAAAACTTAGATGTGCTCTCTGAGGGTAGGTTAATTCTGCATATGTATGCTTTCAGATAGTTACTTTAATTCATTACATTTAATTTCTGAGACCCTTTTAGAAGGCACCTTTCCTCCTTTTTAATATAAGTATTTGTTGACTGATACAGCAGATTTTAAAAAAAAGGACACATTAATAGGAGGTTTTGTCGGTCAGATTTTTGAAGCTTGAACTAGATGACCCCCAAAATGTCTGGATTTGATGAAGATTCACTGGTTTAGGCAGGATAGTCTTGGCTCCCTGAAACATTTCTTGCTCTCTGGTACCAAGGAAGACAAAGACTGAGCCAGAACAGGCCAATTTCCACACAAGAAGAAGTTTGTACTATTTGAAAGGCCCCATTTTACAATAAATAAGCCTCCTTATGACCTTGAATAACTGACTCTACGAAAAAAAACTAGAAATTGGATCTATTTTGTGTATTGTGACAGGCCTCTTGGCTCAGATTCTATGTACAACAGCAGCTGAAGGTAGACGAACGGCAGCAACCCTTATTTGATAGATTAATTTCAACAGAAGAGAAAGTCTCCAGTTAGGCTAGAAATATCTGAGCTCCACCCTGCCCTTCTTGATGTTTTTAAATATTTGTCTGAAGACGCTAATGGCATACTAATCAAATTTGCAGATGATATGCTAGAAAAGGTAGCTAGTACGACTGGGTGACATTCAAAACTCAAAATAAGCTTTACAAGCAGGAATAATAGGCTAAATTTAACAAGCTGAAAAGAAAGAGATCAACTTAAAGACTTGTACTAGGTCCTAAGATACAACTGTGCAAGTACCAAATAGGTGAACACAGCAGCAGAGTTAAACTATAAGGGATTTCAACTAACTGTAGGTTAAACATAAGTCTACAGAGTGATGAATGCGGCTGTCAAAAAAAAAAAAGACAAGAAAAAAAAGCTAACAATCTTGACCTGCATGAATATAGCAGCATGAGGTCTAGAACAAAAAAGTCATTGACCCACTCCCCTGCACTGATCAGAATATGTACCTGAAATAATACATTTCATCCTGGATGCCAGTCTTTAAAAAGAGATATCAATGAACTAAAGTGCAGACCTCAATAATCACTTGGGATATTGAGACAGATTCAAAAGCCTGGGAAAATTCCTAGGTCTCTCTGCTTAAAAAGCCCCAAAGCTATGATACTCCAGTAGCAATAAGTACACCTATCCCCCAGATCTTGGGCAGAGAGATTCAAAATAAGTCTGAAATATTCTTGTTGCCCCAGAAAGTAAGGAAATGCTAAAAATGGTGAGGACATGTCACTGGACACAGAAATCAGCTTGACGGGGATCCCACTGGCCAAATCTGTGGCAATTTGAGCATTAAATTGAATAGTGACAGTAAAACATTATAACCCACATGGTAAATAAGAATTCATATGTCTGTACTGATAATCAATCAATTGATACATGGGGTAAACAGAAAGCTCTTGATTACAGTTGGATGTGAATTGATGGATGCAGTACTGGAGATGTACTTAGAAAACTACCATTTTTCAAACATCATAATAACAACTGATTCAGGCTAGAATCATCAATGAATGTCAGGAACAAAACATTTATACAGTCTCAAAGTACCCTCTCTCACACACAAACAGTGTATGAATTATAAAGGGAAAAATAGTAACTTTTCAATGGAGAAAGCTGGCTAACTCCACTTTAACCAAATAGTCAATGTTAACTTCACCGATTGTGGGACAAACTAACATAATGTATCTCCTTGTAGCGCACTGAGGATATATCACTTCAATGGTGTTCCTATAAGACATGCTGAAGTATTTAGGAGTATATGGAATTTACATCTGTAGACTAAGTGATTCAAAAAATTATATAGGTAGAAAGAGAACAAGAGAGCAAATGTGGCAATGTGTTAAAAATTTATGAAAGTGGGTAAAGAGTATATGGAAGTTCTTTGCAGTATTCTTACAACTTTTAAGTTTGAAATTATTTCAAGCTAATAAGTTTTTTAAAACTTTGATAAAAAAGGGATAACTATACTAAATGTTATGTCAAGTTCTAATAAGACTATCAGCAGAAGCCAAATTCTGAAACCAAAGCTTTTAGCAAAGGAGACAGAAAGGTTCCTGCACTCAAAAAGTTTACAAATGAGAGAGAGAAGTAAACAAATGATTACCAAATAGTATATAAAAAATAAAAGAAGCCTAAATAAAAAGAGAGACGTATCATTAATGAAGACTCAAACAAATGGAGAGATACATTATGTTCCTGGTTAGGAGAACTCAGTAATGTAAAGACATCAGCTTCCCCCAAATTAAGCTGAAAATTCAATGTAATCTCAACTAAAATCCAATAGATCTTTCGTAGAATTTATTGACTGATTCTAAAGATTCTTGTAGAAATAAAAATAAGCAAGATTAGCCAAGAACTGTTTTAAGTACAAGGGAAAACAGTCTTTATCAGGTATCAAAATTTATATAAAGTGCTTTTAATATTGATGTTGATATTAATATTGATATTGGCATAAGGACAAATGAATACATCAGTGAAACAAAAGAACTAGTCCAGAAACAGTCTCATGTGTGAGGAAATTTGGTATATGATAAAAGTGTCATTTCGAATTGAAGAAAGTCAATAAATAGAGTTGGGATAATTGCCTATCGGTTTGAAAAAAAGTTACTGCAATATCTCAGACCATTCACAAAAATAAATTCTAGGCAGTTTAAACAATAAAAGCAAAAAAAAAAAAAAGCAACTCAGTAACAACCTGTGTTGGACAAAGATTTCTTAGATATGAAACCAAAAGCATGAGTCATAAAAGAAAATATTGATAAATTGAACTTCATAAAAATTATGAACTTCTGCTCTTCAAATGATACTGGCAAGACAATAAAAAAACAAACTACACACTGAGAGGACATGTTTGCAAATCACATACCTGATAAAGGACTCGTAACCCAGAATATTTAAGAACTCTCGAAACTCAATAACAAAACAAGTAATTTTTAAAAACAGGCAAAAAATATGAAAATGCTCAACGATCATTAGTCATGAGGAAAACACAAATTAAAACCACAATGAAAAGAAAAGTTGTATAAACTAGAAAAAAAACCCACAATGAGATACTATTACATGTCTATTAGAACATCTTTAAAAAACAAACAAACAAACTGACACTACCAAGTGCTAGGGAACTAGAAGTAACTGGAATTGTCATATATTGCTGAAAAAAAAAAGGCACAGTTGTACAGCCGCTCTGGAAAACAGTTTGGCAGTTTCTTATACAGTTAAACGTACATCAACTGTACAAGCCAGCCATCCCCCACCTTGACGTTCACGCAAGTGAATACTGATGTTCACGCGAAAACTCGATGCTGGTGTTCGCAGGGACTGTATTTGCAATCACCAAACGCTGGAAGCAAACGTCCCTCAGCTGGGGAGCAGATAAACAAACTGTGGTACATCCATACACTGGAATCCACGCAGCGATAAAAAGGGACAAGCCACTGACTCAAGCAACGACTTGGATACATTTTAAAGGCAGTATACAGATCGAAAGGAGCCAGTCTTACAGGGTCATACACCGTCTGATTTCATTTATATGAGTTTCAGAAAAGGCAAAACTGTGACAGCACTCAGGCAGTGAGTACTAGGAGGGAGGGGAGGGAGCTGAGCACAAAGGGAGTTGTGGAACGTTTTGAAGCGATGGAACTATCTCACATTGTGATTGTGATGGTGGTTATGTGACTGTGCATTTGCCAAATGTGGAAGGAAGGTACACTAAAAAGCGTGAATTTTACTGTATGCAAATTACAACTTAATAAAAAATTTTTAAAAAATCCTAGCACACACGTGCGCGCGCACACATACACACACACACATACACACTTAGAAATGTATGAGAACAAAGGGAGTGATGGACATGTTCATTATCCCAATTGTGGTGGTAACTTCGTGGGTGTGTACATATGTCAAAACTCAGTGAATCATATCCTTTAAGTATGTAGTTTATTGTATATCAATTACACCTCAATAAAACTATTAAAAACGGAGGAAGAAACATATGAGAAGAAAATATAAGTGAATATGTTTAAAACCTTGGAGTAGAAACAACTTCTGAAGTCAGGCAAGTAAAGCAAAAGCCATAATTATAGGAAAAGAATGCTATACCAGCACAGCTTGTTTTATTGCGCTTTGCAGATACTGCATTTTCATCAACATCAAGGCAAGACCCTCCACCAGTGAAAACATTAGAACTTGCTGAAAGCTCAAAAGATGGTTAGCATTTTTTAGCAATAAAAATCTTTAATTAAGGTATGTAAATTGTTTTTTAGACATAATGCTATTGCACAATTAATAGACTACAGTATAGTGTAAATATAAGTTTTACACGCACTGAGAAACCCAGAAACCCATGTGACTCACTTTATTGCATTATTTGCTTTATTGCAGTAGTTTGGGACCTAAGCCACAATATCTCCGAGGTATGCCTGTATTTGACTACATCAAAATATAAAGTGTCTCTCCTAAAGACATTGTACATAAATACTGAAGGGTAGATTAGGGGGAAATATTTGTAATATATGTAAATAACAGATAATATCCAAAATTAAAGAACTACAAATCAATGAGAAAAAAACAAACTTGACAGAAACCTAAGCAACTAATAAAAGAGAAAACAGCAATATTAATAAATATATAAAAGGAGGATACATAAACTGACTAGTAATCGGAGAACTGTGAATGAAAACAAGACATCCCTTTCGCCTAACAGATGAACAAGTTTTAAAAAGCTGCTATCGGGTGTTGGCAGGGGTGGAGGGAAATAGGTGTTCTCACATCCTGTTGTTGGAAGTATTCATTCAGCATTTTTCTGAGCAATTTTGTACTACCTATTAAAACATGCACACCCTTTCATCCAATAATTCGATTTTTCATTACCTACCCTAGAGAAACACTTGTGTACATCCACGAAGAGTTAATGAGAAGGAACAAAAAACTAGAAACTGTCTCAGGGATTCTCAAACCGTATGTGGTAAAGGACCAGTTTTGGTGGGGGTTGTTCTGAAAATTTCCAATCCATTATGGACTGATGCTGTTGGAGAAAAAAAAGGAATTACTAGAAAAGTGATCACGCAGTCATAGCAACATCAGCTTGCTACAAATTTTTAAATGCTTACTCTCATCTTTGGTTCTTATTGAGGACTGAGGACAGGTGGCAGTTCATGACTGGCACCAGACTGTGGAATGTCCTAAATGTCCGTCAAAAAGGAAACGGGAATTCCCAAATGATCCAGCGGTTCCACTTCTGGGTGTATACCTAAGAGCATCAGAAGTAAGGGCTGGAACGGGTGCTGGGACACTCACGCTGACAGTGGCACTGTTCATGACACCAAAGCCTTCGCTGATGGACATATGATGGGATGTTTTCAACCCAAAAAGGAAGGAAGTTTTGACACATGCTACACCATGGACAAACCCGGAAGACATTATGCTATATGAAATAAGCCAGTTACAAAAAAAAAAAAATTCTATATGATTCCACTAAGATGAGGTCCCTAGAACACTCAGATTTATAGAGTCGAGAGGTAGAATGGAGGTCGCCAGGGGCTGGGGGAGGGAGTGGTGGAGAGCGAGTGTTTAGTGGGCATGGAGTCTCAGATAGAAAGAGGTCTGCGGTTGGATAGTGGTGACGGCTGCACAACAAGAATGTCCTTAGTGCCACTGAGCTGTACATCTAAAAACTGCAAAAATGGTCAGTTTTATGTTATATTTATTTTATCACAATTTTAAAAAGAGAAATGGAAGATAGTTACAGACGTGCTGTAGAATTCACTGCAGCACGTTCTGTGTCGGAGGTTCTGATCGACCTCGTTCTCAGGCAAATTGCTGAGCGAAAAAGCCAGCTGCAGAACAGCACAGAGCATGACATCATCGGTATAGGAAAAAATAAAAACTGAGTTCTGTTTTTAAATATGCAGGGAATGGTCTGGAAGGTGATGCTGGCTTCCTCTGAGACAGGGGCCTGCCTGCACCAGGGGTCAGAAAGGAGAGCTATCCAAAGTGTTCGGCTTAAACAATTAAAACATAGTCAATGTATTATATGAAGAACAAAAATGCTTTTTATAAACAAAAAAAGTAAAAGAATGGGTCAACTACAGAAAATCGACAGTATGGTGAGCAAAGAAGGGACAGGAGCTGTGAACTTACAGAGTGGACCTAATCCCAGCCTGGAAAAAAAACAAGGAAGGCTTCCTGGAGGAAGTGGAAAGGAAAGCCTGAAGTGAGTTTTGAATGACAAGTGGAAATCAACCAAGAAAACTGCAAATGAGAACAAAAAGGTGAGGAGGAGATTACAGGCAGAGGGACTGTCTGCGTGCGGGCACAGGGTATGAAAGATCACAGCTTCCTGGGAACTGAAGCCAGTTTTCCAGGCCAGAAGCACAGAATCTACACAGATGAGGAGACAGTTTGGCATTTACACTGAAAACAGGGAATTCTAAAAGCTTTAGGAGTCATCTATAAGTTTTAGAAAGATCATTCTAGTTGCAGTGCAGAAAATGGATTGGACAGGAGTTGTAGGCATAAAAAACAGGCCACTTTGAAAGCTACTTTCGTAATCCAGAAGAGAAATGAGAAAGGGGGTGGCAGTTGAAGGGGGACAGGCAAGGAACAATAGAGGGTTTTAAAATTTTTTTCAATTACAGTAGATATTCAATATTATATTAGTTTCATGTGTAAAGCATAGTGATGAGACGGTGACACATTATGTCACTTACAAAGTGATCTCCCATGAGTCTAGTACCCACATGGCACCATACATAGTGATTACAATATTATTGACTGTATTCCCTGTGCTTAACTTCACATCTCCATGACTACTTTGTAACTGCCAATTTGGACTTCTTGATCCCTTACCCCTTTCACCCAGCCCCCCATCAACCTGCAAAACTAGCTATTGCAAAGGTCACTAATTCCAACACATGCCTTTCACTCCTTATCTTATTCTGGTCTCTCAGCAGCACTGAATACAGTATTAGATATCCTCCCTCCCTCTTTCCTTCTTTCTTTCTTTCCCTCCCTCCTACCCTCCTTCCTTCCCTCCATTAGTACTCTGCTCCCTCAGCTTTCATGACACCTCACCCACCTGATTCACATCTCCTCCCATTCCTCAACTTCCTCATGACCTCTTCCTCTTCTACCTCCTATCGTCTCTGTATCCAAGCAAGGCAGGTAGAAGACAATTGGGAAGTTACTATGGAAGGCTTACAAATTCTATTGCAGATAATCGATCCCACAAGCCTAATTTCTCTACTAGAAATCAATATCAGGTGAAGAGCATAGGCTTCTGCTGAAGTAAGCCACTGTGGCAGGCTAAACGGTCAAAGGTATCCCTGTCCTAATCCCCAGGACCTGTGAATATTTTACCTTATATGGCCAAAGAGATTTTGCAGAGAAAAAAAAAACCCAAAGATTTTGAAGACATGATTAACTTAGAAACATTGAGATAGGGAGATTATCCTGGGTAGTCTTGTTGGCATCAACAGAATCACAAGGGTCTTTATAAATGGAAGAGGGAGGCAGGTGAGTCAGAGGGAGATGTAAAGGCAGAAGGAGAAATTGGAATGGAGATTGTTGGCTTTGAAGATGGAAGGGAACCCCGACAGCCTCCAGAAGGAACACAGCCCTAGCAACATTGATTTTAGCCCCACAAGTCCTGTTTTGGTCTTCTGACCTCCAGAGCTGTAAGATAACAAATCTGTGCCGTTGTGAGCCACTAAATTTGTGGTGATTTGTTACAGCGCCGACAGGAAATGAAACACTCACTTTAAAAGGAAAGAAATGGAGAAACAAAATGCATCCTAAAGAAAAGATGATTGGCCCCAAGAAAACGCTTAGGACTTCCCATCATGAAAAGAAAAGGCTCAAGGAACTCCTTCTCCAGAGTGAGTCTACGGAGACCACCTAGTGATTTTTCTGCTATCCTGCCTTAAGGGCTGTTTATCTGGATGCGCTAGGTGACGCTTCCATTTTCTCCCTCCAAAAGATATCGGAAATTAGGTCTGCTTCTTCTCTTCCCCTTGGTCAACCCAGATGAGGATATAAACTCAAATAAATTCTCTTAGGAGTGTAAAAGGGTCGTGAGATCACAAAGTTTGAGCAGCAAGGCCCTACGGACACTGACAAGACCCACGTGCAGAAATGTGCATAGCGGTGCAGGCAGGCCTCGTTTTATCGCGCTCCGCTTTATTGCGCTTCACAAGTGTTGCGATTTTTACAAATTGGAGGTAAGACCCCCCCCACCAGCAAAAAGATTATGGTTGGCATTATTGCGATATTTGCTTTATTATGTTGGCCTAGAACTGAAACCATGATATTTCCAAGGTCTGCCTGTACTACCTTGTAAGAAGAAGAAATTGGGAGAAATCTAGTAGTCTGTCAATAAGGAATGGTCAAATAAACCATTGTATAGCCATACTGTAGCGAAAAAAAAGTTTTCAAAACATCACATGAAAAAATTTGCAGGCTATGTACAATATAGTGTACTTTTTTGTAGAAATAAAAATACGACACAATGTATTTTCTATAAAAAAAAAAAACCTTTAAGGCTGCCAGGATACATACCAAACTGCCAACAGTGTAATTAAAAACAATCTGGGAAGAAGGAATCAAGCAACGAAGTCAAACCCATTGAGAAAGAAAGGGGACCCGCTCGCGGGCTGGGAGGACCAGCGTCTTCGCTGCAGGGGTTCAGGAGCTGATGAGTCTAGAAGGGGGACGGCTGGCTGAAACGGTGGCCACCTGAGTGGCGGAACTTTCTGGGTCAGCCTGGCCCGCGTCCGCTGTCAGGAGCCTCGCGCTGATGCCTGCACACTCTTTGCCCATTCCTGGCTCCTGATCCCCACTCCCCGGGCCCAGACCCAGGACCTCAGGCGCCACATCAGAAGCAGAGCTCTGGGCTGGCAGTGGTGGAAGGAGCCCCACAGGCTCAGCCAGGGCCTCCCTAAGCGCCAGGCTGGGACACTAGAGCCGGAGTCGCTGCGGACACCCGCAGACACTCTGAGATGCTGGAAGCGTGACGGGGCGGGGAACAAGGTAGAGGGTGGCTAGGATGCGGGGGACTGGAGTCGCATTACCAGCTGGGCCGCGGGAGCTCCAAGGCAACCCGCAGACTCTTCCAGGGGCCGCGGGGCAGGCATCGCTTTCGAAAGCGGCGCCACAGCGTTCCCACTGGTCTTCCATCCCAGCCAACCGGCAGGTCTCCCTGCGGCCCACCCCTAGATGGAGAGGCCAATCAGAAGAGGGCATGTTCTTCCCATGGCACAGGACCAATTAAAAGCTTGCTCAGATCTGACTGACGTGTGGACAGCCAACCAGAAGAGCCGAGGCTCGGCGCTTCGGCTTTCCGTTTCAGTCACCGTCCCGATCTAGGTCCCTGTCCTTTTCCCATCAGTACTGGAATCCAAGGGTTGGATCTGGGAGAGATAACCAAAAAGGAGGTCCAAGCCGAAGGGGCAGTGGCCCACAGGCTAAAGTAATATTCCCCCGAGTTTCCAAGGAGATCGGCCCTGAGGTCAGATGAGCCTGCGGTTCTGCTCTCACTGCTGCTGTGCGCTTGGCCTCAGGTGATGTTGCTTTGCCACCAGGCCGACTGCTTCATTTTCCCCAAAGGCAGGTGGGAAGAAGCCTGGGAACATCCAAGGCCATTAATTAAGAATGCCGCTTTATCCACAGCGAGGAGTGGTAGGGATGCACAGTTAGCAGCAATAAATACTGCTTCCAAAAAAAAATCAAAATGAAATGTGCGGAGAAATTTTTAAAAACCCGATAGTGGTATTATTTACAACTACATGTACCAGCAAATGCAGATTAAAACGAAGAAATATCATTTTCACCAAACAGTTTGAATGATTATCAATTGTTTACTGTTTTGCTACTTTCGGCAAAGAAACTTTTTGTGGGGACACAGGAATTTCTCCACTTGTGGTGAGGAAACAAATTCTCGTTTGCTCTAAGTGGGAGCCTAAACTGCACTCCGGAAAAAGGAAACTTGGTAGAACCTCTCAAAATGTAAAATGTACACAGTCTTTGAGCCAGCCATTCTTTCTCCAAAAACCTATCCTGCATAAACACTAAACACATGAGCAAGGTTATGTCTAGTATTATTTGTAATAATGAATAGAGATAAATTTCCATGTATAAGTGAATCATTAAATTGTGATCTAACCATACTATGAAATGTTATGCTGCCGTTTTAAAAAAATGAGGTAAATTTCTATATACTACTGTGAAAGGAAGTCCACAATACATTGCAAAGCAAAAAAAAAAGCTGCAAAATAGTACATATAATAGCCCACTTTAAAAAAAAAACTATATATAAGTGTGTGGGTATTCATGAATGTATGATGTGAATATATGTATATTCATATATACACATATGTATATAGTCAGATCCATATATTTTTCCATAGAAAAAGGTCTGGGAATAAATCATACCAGCTTTATTCTTGGGGAATGGAAAGAGGGGGAGAGAATAAGGAGAAGGTTCACTTTGTATAAATTCGTTTTGCCTGCATTTTGTCAACTAGCATTAATTACTTTTGAATTTTTATCACCACAAACATTTTAACAAAGTAGACACTTTTGAAATCAGAATAATCCACAAAGTTATAATTTATATATTGTAAATAAGAATAATTCCTTATAGCTATGAGGTGACTATTTCATTTAAACCTTTCAGCTAGAAGACGTAGAATAAAATTAGGGCGACTGCAAATCAAATCAACACCAAGTTTCAAAACGGTACTTATGACTTGATGGAACAGGATGTGGGCAAACAAAATCTAATCAGGTTAACTGAAGAGCCATTCATTTCTGGGAGAAAAAACTACGCCACAGCAAACTCTATCGTATGGGAAAACTGTGCTTTCACTCCCAAGGTTTACTCCTTCGGCAAGGATTGGAAATCACAAAAATTATGGGTACCTCAAATATCATTTAGTCAAATCTCGTTTTATAGTTATGAAAATAGGCCCGGATGGGTGAAGCAATTTGCCTAAGGGGCTACAGCCAGCTAATGGCATAGCTGGCTCCAGAACTCAGGTTACTATTTCAGGCCTGTTTGTTACTCTTGCCACTTCTTTTCAGATCTTCCTCAGTCTTCATTCTGATGACATATTAGGAAATGAGTCTTATGAGTATCAGATACCCCTATGTTTAAATTTTAGAACAAAATACATAATGAAATAATAATGTATACACTTCCACTAGCACAGATGATTAAAAGTTGACTGTCTTTGGACAAAAAACATTATTGGTGTAAGAATATAACATTTCCTTGAAAAGTACTACATAAATTTCTGTGAATCTATTTTATTGTTAAGAATTGTTTTATCCAATTTCTGATTATCTTTAATTGGCAGTGCCTCTCTTTCTTAATCCTTTACCTTCGGTTTCTCTATACCAAGTAGTTGATGATCTATATACATACGAACACTAAAAATCGCCACAGGAAGTTCCTGTGGAAGTCTGGCACGATTTAAACAATTCTTCTGTAGTGTTATTAACCAACTTTGTTTGCTAAGGAATGAGATTTTTTTCTTTAGGCATGAGTTTTATGTTCACAAAAGCATAGACAGATGATAGGAAAAGGAAAATAAAATTAAAACACAGAAAAAATATTTTTGTACAAACAAGGCGTAAAAAAGAGATAAGAATGAGGGCTGGTAGGTGATCTAGAAGGGCGTGGCAGAGAACCACAAGCTAACTTAGTCACAAAGTGTTTAAATTTTAAAAGTAAACTTGACTACTGCGATATAGAAATGGACTAACAACTACCTGACCTTCAGGCTATGATTAAAGTAGGGTCCAGTTTTAGGCTCTGTGACTTAGAAACACGTGAGAACCTTGGAGAGTTTAGAAAAATTAGGACAATTATTGTGTCTGAAAAGACCAGGGGTGAGTCAACAGTCCTCAAGGATATAAAGAAATATCCATTTCATTGGGCAGCTGGTCCGCGTTTCCATGGCAGAAAGTAATTTTACTTAATTACAGCATATATTTGAAGATAGAAGCATTTTACCTAGAATATCTCATCTAACAGAACCTCCAGAGAAGCCTTTGCTGCCCTTTACTCGCTCAAGCCCTTATGTCTAAGAATGGGTCAAAGTGTAGATGAGGCATCTTTGGAATGTGAAGGTTTAGACTTCTTTTGGGTCTACTAGTTCAAAACTTTTTGTTAACCTTTGTCCCCCAGGTCCCAGTGTAAGGATGAGTGTGTCCGTGCTTTGGGTAAAGGGAATTAGTCATAAACACCTAGATGCACGCATAAACTTGAGTTCCTTATAAGTCTGCTTGTCATCAATGTTGACGGGTAAGACTTGGATTTGGTGTTCTTCTGGGATCCCACTACAGTGCTAAAATGGTCACAAAGGGAATTGACTCCAAAGAAGGGGACTTTACTTGAGCTGATATTAAAAAAAAAAAGACTGGATAATTAACTAGATGTGCCTGAACCTCTTATTCCGTTTCTAGCATTTTTTCGTCTTGCAGAGATTTATCCTGAACTAAAGAATAAGGAGTAAGGTCTATGGAGACAGAACGTAAGCAGGTTTTATCTGTACCATGCCCACCCCACCCCATCCCCAGCTGTGCTTTTAGCATAAGGCTGGACACACAAAAGGCTATTAGCGCTTTTTAAATCAATGGCATCTATCAGTTATTATTTTATAGCTGCTTTTCCTAGTTATTCTCTAACACTGCTGCCTATGAAGGTTGCATTTCTTATTACTCTGTCTCACAGAAACATCTATTTTCCTATCCCCTTACACATGTTAGTCATCCATCTATTCCTAAACTACCAAAACCTCTTAACTTTCTTAGTTCTGCGCCCTCTTCTACTTAACCCAAGTATCGTTGTTAAATCACCTTCATTCACAATAGTTTGACCATGGCACTTCCTAGACCTTTCCACGCTCAGCCACATGATTAAAACCAGCTTTGACTTCCCAAAGGACTCCTACCTCCTCTCACTCCAAGCCTTTTTCCAAAGCCCACTTTGTGTGGGAAGCCACTTCAGAGCACGCTGGTCAGATAAAACTCTCCACCCAGCAGAACTTCTCAGAGCTCACTCACCTTTCCGCCTGCATCGGATCTATTTGAAAGAAAAAGTCTCAGTGGAGGTCAAAGGCCTCTAGCAGAAATAGTGTTGGTAGGTGGTGTGCGGATGTCTTGGGGGATGGGCAAGCGCACATGTATTTATGTGACATACAGCACAGGAACATACGTACGCACACACGCACACACTGAACACACTGTATGTTCTGCCCAAATTAGTGCGAACCCACACGCTTAGAAATCAAATCTGCTCACTGCGACAGGACACGAGCCACAGGCGCTGCGCCCTATGGCTACTCCCTACTGGCAGCGCATCGCCTCTGTGACAAAGTCCATTGCGACTTGCAAGGAGAGGTAAGTGTCACTACAGGGAGCTAGGATTCTGCTCTGTTTAAAAATTCAAATGCAAAACTGTCATCACAGCAGCACATTAACCACGCCGTATGATTCCAGCACGACGCGCAGAACATCGTAGATGCGAAAAACTACAGGACACGGACGCTTGCTTCACAGTGGTTTAATATGGACAGAGGCGACTATGACATTGTCTGCCAGAATGGACAACTTGCTGAATAAAAGCCCCGAGTCAGGATATATACACAGCAGAAATGGGGCCTCAGGCTCTCAGCACTTGTGCACAATGAAAGAAGGAATCCTTAAAAAAACCAGTGAGGATACAACTCAAAAAGGGCAGCGACAACACCGAGCCCGGGGAGGTGGGACGGGCGGCACAGCCTCTCTCTAGGGGCAGCTCGGCCCCTGGCACCGGCTGGGCAGCCACAGGGCTCATTTTCTCAGGGAACCTGAACATCGGGATGGGTTCCAAATCCCAGGTCTCTGCCACCAGAACGTCGCCTCCCCGGAATCAGGAACCCTGCTCCCCTAGACCCTGTGTAGAGAACTGCCATGCCTCCCCAAGAAGGGGTCTCGGCAGAGCCCCCACTTCTGACCTGACGCCAGAGATAACTTGCTCCCATCGCACCACTTGGGATACACATCGGGCCCCAGCAAACAAGCCACCAGCTCCCGGCCAGGAGCCCAAGAAAGCTGCCCGCCTCAAGAAGCTGCCTCCAACTGGAAGATCTGGGAAATCCATACCCAGCTGGGTCCCCAGCTCAGCTTCTGGGACAGTGCTGGAGTCCCATGGGAAACAAGTGTGGCAGTCCAATAGCACTGTGGCCAAGCTGGGAGGGCAGTGACAACTGCTCGAAGTACTTGGGAGCCAGGAGCCTGGGGTTTGTTCATGTGCTTCTGCCCTATGGCAGCACTAAATGAGGGGGAGGGACCTTCCCTGCCACCAGAGGGGCCTAGAAAATGACCCAGTCCCGTCTTCAAGGAGTTACCTGGCAGAGGTGAGTGGCCCCCAGCCCTCAAGCCACCAAATCTGCAAAGCTAGCCCATGAGGAAGCAAAGGCTTGGGGACGGACAACTGCTGGCCCATACAGACTCGCCTGCCGGTGAGCAGGGACAGCTGGCCAGAGTGGGGGCCACAGAGGAGAGGGTCTAGGCGACAGGTGCCTCCCTCCTGCCCTATGGCTTTCGTCGGACTCTGAAGCAGCCACGAGGTCGGGCCCAGAAAGCCCGCGCGCCTTGCCCCACACGCCGGGCCGCTTAGAGCCTGGGAGGGCTGCCGGGAAAAGCATCACGGGAGAGAGGGAGCACCAAAGGAAACTGTCGGGAGGACTGCGAGCGGGCCTGGAAAAAACGAGGCGAGCTTTCGGGTCTCCACCACCCTCCCCAAAAGGAAAAGGGGCATGCAGGTAGGAAAGGCAGGCCTCTCCCTGCTCAGTGTTCCTGGTTAAACCTAAGAGTAAGAAAGATCCCCTGGACGTGCAGCATCAGAGACCCGCCCCGGGGTGGCCTTCTGGCCCGAGAAGACGCCCCGCCCCGGCCAGCCCAACCCTCCCCCCACCCCGAGCAAAGGGCGTCGCCTGCGGGTTCCCGCCTCTCGGTGGAGAAGGGGTCCCCGGCGGAGGGCCCGCGCTGTGGTGAGGTGCCAAGGAACACGATGCCAGACAGTCTATCAGGCCAGGGGATGGGCAGCCAAGTTCAGATCAAAGAGAGAGAGAGGCTTAGTGTAAAAACCAATGTTATTTCAGCAGGAAAGTAGAGGGCAGGTGGCGACAGGGGCTCCTACTGGCGCACCTTCCCAGGGACGTAGTTCCTGTCGATGGCCTCCTCCTGCAGGAACATGTGTAGGCAGCGTTCGTTCTGAGCCAGTGGGTGCCCAGCAATTCTGCGGAGAGACCGAGATGGCTGGTTGGCAGGAGCAGCTGGGACCGAGAGCGTTCGCGGAAGGAGGAGGGTGCGGACCGGGGAGGAAGGGCCAGGTCAGCTGAGGGCAGCGGAGTGCAGCCGCAGGCCGCCCCCTCAGCACTGACATCGGAAGGGGGTACTGGACAGAGGGCAGGCGGCGGCGGGGGGACCCGGCCACGCCCCAGCCGAAGGATCGGCACTGTGCTCAGAGGCAAAGAGGCCGACCGGCCAGCCGGCCCCGCGACACGTGACCCATTAACAGGGGCAGACAAAGCACACAGAGCCACCCAGACGGGCCCCCCAGGGACCCGGCTTACTTGTTGATAAACTGCTCGAGGCCCTGCCTCCTCTCTTCGATGAACGACTCCTCGAAGATGCCCTCGTCGCCTCGGAAGGGGAGCTGCCGCTTCAACGCCTTCCCAGGCAGCGGGGGCACCACGATCTGCAGGCAGACGCCAAACGCCACGTTTGTCCCGAACTTCGCACCTCCGAGGGTCAGAGGCCATTGCCCAGACCCAGTGCCCTGCGGCTGGGTAGGCAGGGAGCTGACAGGCTGGGGTCTGGCACCCTGTGCGCCTGCGTAGACACCCCCCCCCCCCCCGCCCCTGGGAGCCAGCCTTACCTTGCTGTCGCGCTCCAGCTCATTCTTCAGCCACTCAAAGTCGCTGTAGCGCCGTCGTACACAGGACTCCTTCAGCTTGAAGATAGGTAGGTTTGTCTATAGGGAAGAAGAATGAGAGGAGAGTGATGTTAGTAACGCTCCGCCTGCGGGCCAACTGTCGGGGCCATACGGACAGGTCCAGTGAAGAAATGGCTCCTGTGGACCATGCTCCCATAGCCCTTTCCAAACAGCGCCTGGTGAACGCCCAGCCACACGTGGCCTCGTGGCAGCGGTGGTTAGAAGTCCCCTGCTGCTTAGAATGTCTCCTACAAACAGACTTCAAGTTGTATGTAAATAGCTGTGTACGAGGGTTTTCACTGCACTTTATTATTTGTAATAATAAATGTCCATCGACGGGTAATTAGTTCAACAAATAGGGTTCGCCTGTACCGTGGAAGACTATACAACTACGAAAAGCATATGAAAGATATATATGTGCCAGTATGCAAAGATACCAAGCATTAAAATTAAGGTACAGAACCGTATATACAGCTTGCCTCTATTTGTGTTTTAAAAGGGATCTGTATATGTGTACATATTTATATTGATGAATACAATTATTTATGAAAAGGTACCAGTAATAGTGAGTGACTTTGGTAAACAAGATGACACAACCGGAATGGGTGGGAATCCCAGTTTTCATTCTATGATTGCAATTTATCATGTTCATGCATTACATTTTCAATAGAAGAGTGAATTTAAGTTCCCTGTAAAGACAAGAGATCAACACGTCCAAGGTATGGCTTCCTCTGCTTTTCTGGTCCAAACCCTCTCCATTCTACAAATCCTAGCTCAAGCCACACCTCATCCAGGAAGTCTTCCCTGGCGACAGCAGCTTAATTTACTGGTCCCTCTCTCCTCTGAATGCCTAGACAGTGAGACTTCCATACTGGCAGACACCCCCGTTTCACGCATCATGGTATGCCCACTGCCTAACTCACCTCTGATTTCACTGAAACCAGGAGCCACGACTACTTCCGCATGCCCCCAAATGCAGACCGCACAAGAGGCCCTATGCATCTGTTTGCCCTCTCCTTATGTAGAGTGTGGCAGCAACAGCGACTCCATTAGGCTGGCTTAGCCTCGCTCACTCCCTGATATACATCGGCGTATTCCCACATCTTAATCACTGAGAATTTCCCCCAAGACTCTAATGGCATCATGAATCCCCAACCAACAACAAAGCCTCGATCCTCACTCTTGTCTACAAGGTCTCAATAGAAATGGCCAACCACATGTATCAGCACTGACTGTATTTCCTGCCAGCCAATTCAGATCAGCAGATGGAAATAAAAGGAAGCAGTCTCTCTCCTTTGTCCCTAAGTCCCTCAGGGCAGGAATCGATTACCTGGGAGCCATGCTAGAGCTTCCTACGGTCCTCAATACATCTTGCTCTGCAGTCCTCAAGTCTGGAAATTGTCTTTTCAGGATCCAGATCTAGTAAAAATCATCAAAAGCCAAACAACTGGCCAGCTTACATTAGTGACAACTCTACCAAGGATCACAGCCCAAGGACTGTCAGTGGGTTGGAGTCGAGTGAGATGCATGTAAAGTGATATTTCATCGTCTCAACTATTCTTTAGAGGAATAAGAAACCAGAAAGAGTGTTTTTTTTTTTTCTGAAAGATGAACTTCTGAAGGGCGGAGGAAGTGACACTTAATTTTTGCAGGATATCTTTTTTTATACCTTTTGAATTCTGTACCATGTGTATATATTAACTACTCAAGATAAACTAGAGAACATTCTCAGAATCCTGCAAGAAATAGATCTGTGTATTGAATCATCGCATTGTATACCTTAAATTTATAAAATGTTCAATGTCAATTATATCTCAATAAAGCTGGAGTGCGACAATCCTGCGAGGAAAAAAGCCCTCTGTTATCACATAATTCTAGGTTCCCATCACAGCTTAGTAGAACCTTAACTACTAGGCTTTTACAGAAGCCAACGGAAAGGCCAAAAAGAAAAAGAAAAAAATGCTGAGTAGATTCTTCTAAGACACAGTATAACCACCCACTGCCATTTTGTAAACTTCCTCCTTTGACTCACAAAATGCTCTTCTTTCCCTACCCCCACGGGATGGTGACAGTAATGGCCTTTCATCTCAGCACCTAGCCGTCTAAGGAAGGGGCTACTATGTACTAAGATGGTCTCTCAGCTCCCATCTGCCAATCATACGAGGAAGACAAGATTGTATAGCACAGGATACAGATTTTCCTTTCCCTCCGATCAACATGAGGTCAAAGGGAAGGAGTAAAGAAGCAAAGTTCAAGTCCACAGAACAACTGACATTTGAAGATTTCTATACACATCATGTGAAGTCATCAGGACACTTCTCCAGCCACCTCATTTCTGGGGGGCAGGGGAGAGGGAGAATTCTTTCCCAAGTAAAATGAAAGACAACAGCGTCAGAAGTATCTAGCTATTACACAAAGGAAAAAGTGTTATCTGCTTCTCCCACTAATGCCTAATTCCCAAAGCCCATTCTCTGAATCTCATTCTCTCTATAATGCCCACCATGAACAATTCCTTAAAATAGCAAATTTAAACCAAATGATTTTACCCATTTTCCCCCAGAGTTCAACAAAAATGTTAAAAGCCCATCTAGGTATCCATAGTAACATAAACAATACTAATTAACTGCAACCCACAGAACTAGGAAGTGTCACCAACTCTATTATGACTACACAATTAGAAACTAGAAAGGACTGATGAAAAGCTTAGCAGGTAGAAGAATTTTGCACACTTAACTTTTGCAACTAAGCATTGCCAAAGAGAGGAGAGTGTAGTGGAAAGGGTATGATGGGCTTTGGAGTCAGACCGACACGGGTTCGAATCTCAGCCTGGCAGTTATTAGCCATGTGTACTTGGGTAGGTTACTTAAACTGCATCCTCCCTCAGTGTCCTATCGTAAAATGGCGTTTCTGTAAGGATTTAGAAACTAACACCTAGTTCTGTGCCAGGCACACAGAAGGCACTAGATGAACTGGCCCTGCCGTTATTAGAATGCCTGAAGTAAAGCACTGTTTCATTCCTCATCCCTAAGGTTCTTGGGCAATGCATCAAGACGATGTCCCCAAAACCCCACAGCACGGAGTCCTCACACTGAACAAGTTATGCCCAGGCTTCCTGGGATAATTAAGTTCTCTACCACCAACAGTCTCCAAAGAGATATTTCAAATAGTTCTTATAGAGATGAGTTATTCCCATTTTTTTTGTATTGGCTTTCTTTCTTCAGGTTGGATGGACTACGCCAAACTTGGAATTTGGAGGCCATTGTTGATTCGATTCAATGCCCAGCTAGGAGCACATGCTCTCATTCATTCATTCATTCATTCATTCAAAAATGAAAGCACATACACGCTTTTACGTCTTCAAATGCTGTTTGAGCAGCATGCTGTCCACAGAGAATATTCTGGCCCTCTAGTCTGAGAAGAAAACATAAGGAAAATTAGAAAATGGTTCTCAAAAAATGTTTTGCCTGTCACCACTTCAACTCGGCAAAAGGACTTGTAAAGCATGTCGTCAACCTGCACATCCCATCGTCGCACTGTGGACTAAGAACTAGAGAGTAAAGTCCTCTGCAGAGCACACTGGCAGAAGCCACTCCTGGGGCAGTCCTGAAATGCCATATATTAAAGGGACTGCAGGCCGGGGTCTAAATCCGAAAGGTTAACATAGAACACAAAGGGTAAATGGCCATTCTCGTACAGAAAACTCAAACGAGAGACAATAGATACTGAAATAACCGTTCTGGATACTTCGAATCTCAAGGATGAGCACAGGATGAGGGCAGCCACTGACAATCCACCAATCACAATGCAAGGCCCGGTTTCACAGTGAGACACAGCATGTGGTACCCGAGAAAACTTAGACAGAGACCGCTTCTCTCATTCAGATGCTAATTCTCCAGCAGCCTGGGAAGCGGTCGCTTTCTGACTTGGCCTCCTGGAGCCCACCTTCCCTTCAATCAGGCTTAGCTTAACTCTGCCATCCCAAAGAGACCCCGGAGAAAGGGCTAGGCCTTCCGGCCCTCCTTCTTCAGAATGACTTCCCACAGCCAGCTTAGTTAGGGGCCCCGGCGACATCTCGCCTCGGCTGTCCATCCCCCAGCCCTCTTGTACTCTGCCTCCCCTACTCCTGGCGATTCCTGTTTCCTTGAAGTCCTCGCTCCGATCTTCTCCAGCCTCCCCCCACCCCCACCCCCGGCCATGCTTCACTTCTTGCTGGTGGGGACTTGTGTTCCCTCCCCCCAGCCTGATGTCCCCCTCAGGAGTCTTCTGTATCCCACGGTCACAACCCGGTCTGCAGACCTCCCTCCAAACCGATCGCGCCCCGAACCCCCAAAGGACCCCTTGCAGCGTCTGCTCCATTGGTCGCCCCGAGGGCGGCCGCCCCCCGCCCCGCCGTGCGGTCCTCCCTCAGCTGTCTCCCTCGCCCCGTGACTCACCCGCATGCGAACCTCATAGGTGGTGAAGCGCGCGCGGCCCACGCCCACCGTCTGCGGATTAAAGATGTCGATCTCCAGGAAGTTACTTGGTGGCCCGTAAGCGTCGGTCAGGTCCTGCGGCTTCGAGTTAAGGCGCCGAGTGTCAGCGACCGCCGTGTCCGACATCTTTCCGAAGATGAGACGGGGACCGGGGAAGGGGGGTGGGGGGACAGAGGCCGGAGACAGGAGCGCGCACGGCCCCTCCCGCCTGCAAAATCACCAGCCAACCCACAGGCGGCGGCGGCGCGCACGCGCGCCCACGCACGCACGCACGCACGCGCACGTCGCCCCGGCCCGGGGCCCGGCGCGCTGAATAGTGGCCTCGCTGCCGGCTGGAGTCCTGCACGCAGGAGGCCGCATTCAGGCTCCCGGGAGCTGTCAGTGGCCGCCCCGGAGCCTGTATCCCGGATACGCGCCCCCCAGCATCCCGGGAAGCAATACAGGCGGCATCGGCCAATCGCTGCCCCTCTGCCCGAGAGATTGTCTTCCAGCGGGGGGCGATCAGCGGTGGGCACTGCCCCGCACGCTGGGGTCCTACCGTGATAGGCCGAGGCCCCGCGACCTGAATAAGCCAGGGGTTTCCGCGAAAACAGAAGGGTGGCCTCCAGAGAGGGGGGACTCCAACAATACTCCTGACAGCCTAGGACGCAGCCCCGCCACTCGTGCCCCCCGATAGTTTCAACTCCTTCCTCACGCAGTTGAGCACGCAGCACTGTCTTCGGTGCCGAGAAAGCGAGGATGGGGTACACAAAGATGATTTCTCATTCTCGCTTTTCCGGAAAATTTGGGCATATCTTCATTTTCCACTTGAAGCCGCATAAAAGCGAAACCAGGGCGTACCGATTCATTTCTCAGCAAATTGAGGGCGTTTATTTCATACCTTTTATCTCTACTCTGCACAGCTCCATACTTGGCACTACTTGGCGGTTCCTTGCAGCCCATAATGGAGAAAGAATACACGTCTACATGAGAATGTCTATAGAAATAGAAATATTTATGACTAGTTTACACAGGGCCCGCATGAAGGAGTAGTGTCCCGCATTAAGGGGGGGGTGACTATTTTTATTTTTTAAATTGTATTAATTTCAAGTATAGATTACATTGGTTACACATTTATATAGTTTATAAAACGATCCATTTTAAATCATCATTTTCCTCTCCCTGTATCTGCCCCTCTTCGCTCAACAAAAATTTCCCATGCCACTGATGGCTGAAATTCATTCAGCATACAAGGCCCTATAATTTCACAATTAAGTTATTTAATTCAATATAACCTATATCTCCTAAGCAACTACTTGTCTGCCAGGCACCATGCTAAACGCTAAAGACCTTGAGTTGAATAAGAGTCACTGCCCTCAAGGAGCTAACGTCCTAGAAAGGGAGACAAGTAAATAAAACTACTAGAATGTGTCATACGAAATAAGTGAAGGTTCAAAGCAGCACATAGGACATGAATAGTTGGAGGAATTACAAAATGCTTCCTGGAGGAGAAAACACCTGATTTTGACAGACACAAAAACACAAAGGTAAAGGACAAATAGGAGAGGAAACCGGGAGAGGTGATTTTTTTGCAGAGGGAACAACATATGCAAAGTCATCCCGATAAGAAGCAGCATGATATTTTGAAGCAATTATCATCAATTCAGAGTGTGTAATGCAAGTACGTGGAGAGATAGGCTGGCTGAGGATGGGCAGATGAGGGTGATCCTTCTATATTAAGTGAAGTATCTCTGGCTTTATGATGTGGGCGACAGGAAGCCACTGAAAGATCTTCGACGGGAACAAGACATGATCAGATTTGTATTTTACAAAGATTATTTTGCAGGCAACGTGGAAGATATATTTGAGTTGAATGTGACTTGTGAGAGTATGGCCAATAACACGTGGAATAAGTGGCATGGTGGGAATGGAGAAAAGGGAAGAGGAAGGACTGAGATGGAAGAACTGAAATAGATAAGACTTGTATCTGATTAGATATATGGGGAGGAGAGTATAGGGCCTAAGCGTGTGAGCTATGGACTTAGGCTGCCGGGGTTTAAAGCCCTGCTTCCTAACTGTATAATGGGGTGAAAGTTATTCAAACAGTTTTCCTCATCTGTAAAATGTAAATGATAAGACTAAAAGCTCCCTCTGGAGCTTTTGTGAGAATTCAATGAAACAAAACATATACAAATAGTGTTCAGTAACTATTAGCTAGTATTATTATTTGAGGGGAGAGGGAGGAAATTGAAAACGACTCCTAGGTTTCTGATTTAGGTTACTAGGCAGATGCTGTAACCACCAATCAACATTGGAATTACAGAAAGAACAGTAACTCTGGGAGGGAAGACAATGAGCTCATTTGCGATCAATCTGGGGCGTCTGCGGGACACCCAGGTGGAGATGTCCAGGAGGCAGCTGGAAATACTGGCGGGGAGTCAAGGGTGTGATCAGGGTTAGAGATTTGAGAGTCATCAGCGTACAGCGTGAAAGGAAAAATGTGAAGAGGCAAGCAGAGATTTCAAATTGGTGACGGCATGCAGGGTTGATGAGAGTGTAGATCTGTACAATCTTTCTGGGGGCAAATGGGCAGTATGTCTTAAAAAAACCTTTGACCTCAAGAAGGCTGTAATACTGGTTGTCTGTGGCGAGCAGAACTAGAGAACGGGAGTCAGGGACAGCAGGGAGAAGCGTTTTCCATTTTCTTCTCATTTATGTTTAAGTAGTTTTTGTATTTTAAAAACATTTTTAATGTTATTTATCAAAACTTTTGACTCAAAAATTTCACATCCAAAAATTCATCCAGAGAAAATAATCAGACGATCACATAAAGATACAAGAACACAGATCTTATCTTTACGAGGAAAGAATTTTTTATTTAATACAATGGACTATTCTTGTAGCCATTTTTTTCTAATTTGTGAATTTGTTTATATGACAAGTCTTACAAAGGAGTAGTGGGTTCTATATTTTACAGACTTAGTATCTCAGTCACTTCCATCACAAAACATTCTCTTGTGTAAACAGCCAAATTCAGGGTTCTCCTACATATCCATTTAAAATAATGTTCTATGCTTGTTGATATGGAATGATGCCCATGAAAAAGTGAAAAAAGCTGGT
Source organism: Eidolon dupreanum (assembly GCA_028627145.1). Classification (NCBI taxonomy): domain Eukaryota; kingdom Metazoa; phylum Chordata; class Mammalia; order Chiroptera; family Pteropodidae; genus Eidolon; species Eidolon dupreanum. Next base: position 100,021,456 of record CM053505.1, read on the forward strand.
AAAAAATATGGTGATATGATATCATTTGTATTATTGAATATGACATATCCATATACAATAATTTTTACAGACCAGAGGATATAAAAATGTTCACAGTGGTTACCTCTGTGTGGTGGAATTTCAGTTGGATTTTATGTTATTTCTCATTTTTTAAACAATGACCATATATTCTTTTTTTACTCCAAAAAAAAAAAATAGAAAAAAATCTCCCTTTGAGAAAAGAAAATGAAAGGGCAGGCCTAGAAAGAGACGCTTGTGAAGGAGACTAGGAAGGAGTAAGTGCTCAGCGGGGTGGAAAGGGAACCAGGAGACGGAAGCTGAATGGGAGGGATAAAAAAATCCGCAAAAGGAGCGAGTAGGTGTTTAACACTGTTTTAGTGCAGAAGGATGGCACTGGGTTTGACAATTACCCGAAAGAGAGCAGTCTGGGCCAAGCACTGGAGGTAGGACCCAGATGGCAGCGCTCAAAACTAAAGCACGTGGAGAAGTGGACGCATCTAGTAGAGACTATTCTTCTGAGAAGCTCGCCAAAGAAAGGAATGTAGTAGCTAGCGAGCAACGCATTGTCGCAGAAGGATCTCTTTGTTAGAGAGGGAACAGACTCCATGGTGTTTAACAGCTGGCGGGGGTGGGGGGCGGTGCTTAGAAAGTGAGTTGAATGTATAGGTAAGTAAAGGGGTGAGGCTTAAAATCAAATAGCCCCGGGAGAATTGAGTCAGTTAAATTCACAATGAGATGTAAATGTGCGCTTTTGCTAAAGAAAGATGCAATAGGGTGGAGAGAGCAGAGTAGAGGGTACTAGGCTAATTAAATCCTCTGCAGAAATAACAAAATAACAGCTGTTACCAGCTGGCTGGCTAGCTCTCTGGCCCTCTCCCTCTCTCAGTCTGTCTGTCTATATCTCTGTTTCTCTGTCTCTCTCTGTCTCACACACAAACACACCTCTTTGCTTTTCACAAGAGGCACAGAGCCTCACATTTACCAAGTGATGTTGGGTAAGGCACAGTTATCCTCTGTACCTCAATTCATTCTCTCTCTCTCTCTCTCTCTCTCTCTCTCTCCTCTCTCTCTCACATACACACACACACACACACACACACACACTCACAAAGTAGCTGAGTCAAATCTCTTGGCAAACAAACAGGTGACATCAGAACTTCGTGTGAGCAATGCCCATTTTCCTCTCTTGGGTTTCTGTGACCATGTTTATTCTTTGCCAAAAGGAGCCCAGAGTGGGGTACGGGGTGGGGGGGATACGAAAAAGATTTAAGATCCTTAAATTGGAAGGAATCTTGTTTAGCTCATCCTCTTGCCCAAAGGCAATGCTGTACCTTAATCTAACAGACAGGTATCCATCTTCCTGCCCTCGCATTTTTTCCAAAGGAGATTGCACCATCTCCAACTCAATGTTATGCAACCATGCTGACAAGAACTTCTTCTTAGTCTCTATGGCCCACAGTCCTGAGGAAATAGCACATCAAAAGCCCCTATAATCTGGATGTTTTGTGTTCTTGGGAGCAAGGGTCTGCAACCGCAGGGAGGGAGTTGGGGGAGGGCCCAAGTGTGAGAAACAGCAGGGAGCAGCGCTCAGGAGGGCAGCCTGCACCTCGGGACACCGGCCTACGGCGCCACTCTCCACACACACACACAGCCAGCTGCCGACTGCCATTAGTGACTTCTCCCCTTCTTGAAGTTCATTTAAATCCTAATGGTACCTGGCGCCTCCATCGGGGTAGTCTCTACTTTCAACTAAATCCCTTCCGAAAGGTGTCAGTTTCCTCTCTATGTTGATGAAGTGCGCTTTAAATTCTCAACTCGTCTGCTTAACTTGGTGGCTGTATTTATTTCACTAAAGTATCTCTGGGTTGCCGAAAGCTGAGGACAATCTGGAAGAAAGTAATGGGACTTAAGCGTATGTCTGTGCATATTTATCAGGGATTGCTAAAAACCTAACTAGCTGACAAGTGTCTGGCCTCTAGCTTCCACACAGGTATTCGCTAATTATACACGAATTATCTAGCAACAGTAAGACCCAGAAAGACAATAATGTTGCAATTAGCCGGCCTTTCTCTCTTAAGAAAGGCTAACATTTATTGAACACTTACTATATATCAGGTACTCTTTTAAGCACTTATTTTAACTCAGTGAATTCTCAAAACAATCCTAGGACACTGGTGATATTTTTATGTCTGCATTTTACTGACGAGGCACAGGCAGATTAAGCAAATTGCCCCAGATCACACACCGAGTAAGAGGTAAAGCTACGATTTGAACCCGGACGGTCTGGTCTTAGAGCCTAGGTTTTTAACCTGCCTCTCAGAGAAGATTCTTAGCCCTGTATGCTACCATACAAGATGTAAGATAGAAAAAAAGTGTTAGAAAAGGAAAAGGGAGAGAAAGAAAGCCCCTCAAAAGGTATATATGGTGGCGATGGGTAGAATGTCACTAACAACTGCTCAGTGGCATTGTATTGGAAGCTGCCTACTCATGCTTAGACGTCCTTCACCTGTTTGGTCTTCAGCCTCAAACCCTTTCTGTTAAATTCTATGTTTTAATAACTATGAGAACTTCAAGACTCTTTCATTTCTGCCCACCCTTCAAAGTCCAGTGCAGGTCCCAGCTCTTCCATAAAGCCTCCACGTGCATCCAGTCTACAGTAATCTGTACTTTTAAATGTTTTTATCAATTTAAATCTTGTCTGTAATGCTCATTTGGCTCTGAGTCGCATTCTTAATTAGGTTCGTGTGCATTTATGTCTCATCTTACCGACCACGCTGTAAACTCCCAAAGAGAAGAGAGTAAGACTTCCATTCCTCTTGCATCTTGCATCCCCCATAATGCCTAGCACAGTATATTGCAAATACCAGGCACTCAGTAAATATTTGTTGGTTGACTGATGGATTGAAAAAGGTCAGAGACTGCATCAAATTTTGGTTAACCCCCACATCATTTAGCGAAGAACTATGCACTCAATGTGTACTCAATAAACATTAATAATGATTACAAAATCATTCAAAAAGACTTTACGGAGTTTCTACAGTATGTAGAGACTGGTGCTGTGGGGATAGACCCAAAATAGAAGACACAGTTTTACCTCTGAAAGCTTAGCTTAGTTTCCCCTTACTACCTCAATTCTTTTCTTTGCATTCTAGCTGCGCTTGAAGTCAGAACTAGTTATCACTCAATTATTTCCTCCCCCAATTCGACTGTGAGCTCCTTGAAGGAAATGGACAGCACCGTGCTGGGAACACAACAGAATCACAGAATTGGAAGGGGCTGCCAGACTTTCCACCCAATGCAAGACCCCCTTTTGCACCAGCCCTGATCCAGCTCTTATTTAATTATATGCTTCCAGTATCTAGAATTAACCAAAATAGGAAACAGTGGAAAAATAGGAAAAATAGGTTCAGGGACTAGATAATGAGTTGAGTTTTGACTACGTGCAGTTTAACGCGATTGTTAGGCAACCAGGTATAGACAAATAGCTGAAAATCAAGTCTCAATCTCAGGAGAGAGGTCAGGGCTGAAGATAAACACTTGGGAGTCTTGGGCGTGGAAGTGGTAGTTGAAACACCACGATTGAGTAAGACTTCCAAGGACAAGAGGAGTCAGGACAAAGTCTCTGAGAATTCCTCTACTTGAAAAATGAGAGGTGAAATCAATGAAGGGAGAGGAGAACTGGAAGACGAAAAACAGATTTTTAAGGAGAGGCTGTTCGGTCAATGGAGGACGGAGCAGTGAAGTTAGAGACGATAAGAATGAGAAACATTATTCGATCTGGTGAGTAAGAAGCCAGACCTTTGATGACCTTAGAGCAGTGTCAGTGAAATAGGGTCCAGCTGCACTCACTCTTGGTACCCTTAATGCCTGGCATAATGCCTGGCTCAATACATATTTGTCGAATAACTCAATGAATGGATGGATGAACTGTAGTTCCTGTCCCCCAAAAGAGGAGATGATGGGAAAAAGGGTAAAAAGCAAACAAATTAGCTTCTTTTTTTCTTCTCTGAAGCAAAAAGGGAACGTGGGCGATAATACAGAGAAACGTTCAGGTGAAAAAGAGAGAAGTTGAGATTTATGATCCCCCCCCCCCAAAAAAAATATGAAGTAAGCTCATCTGAAAATCTATCATGGGTTTCATTCGCAGTTTGGAGTAAACTCTCAATAGATAACTGTAAACCTGTAAACTGGACAAAACACACACATACAACCTGAAAGTTCCAGAGAGTGAACAAAAGCAGGCAGATATTGGAGGGGGGTTGAAATTTGGAATAAGGGAATGGTATGGGACAAGTTTCCTATTTTATGGCTTTAGCCTGAGGATGGGCTGCATTCACCAGCCACACCACTAAAACTATATTAGGAAATCCTCATCTTTTTAGCCTAAAGGACTGGACGACAGGGCCTGGGGAAACCACAGCCTCCAGAAAGTGAAGGACTATCTCAGAAAGAGATCCTGAGAAAGGGAGACCTAAGTTATATGTATAAATTCTTCCCAAGACTTCTTCGCAAGCACACACACATAGGGTAGACTCAAAGATGCTTGCATTTAAGACTAGAAGAATGCAGTTGAGATTTGAGCTTCCACTCATCACAGACAATGCAGAGTTTTCCGTTTTAATCTAACTAAGTTAATTGCCTGCTGAAATAAATACATCTAAGCTCTTCAGAGGAAGAGAAGAGAATCCAGAGTTTCCCTAATATAGCATTTGTGATGTCCAGGAACCCTTCTAAGATTACTCAGTATATGAAGAATCACGAAAATATGACCTGTTCTCAAGGGAAAAGGCAATTAATTAATGGAGGCCAACCCTGAGATGGTGATGCTCAGCGAGGAGAGACAAATACCCTAGTAATAAATGAAAAGATAAGAAACCTCAGCAGAGAAATGTGTGTGTGTGTGTGTGTGTGTGTGTGTGTGTGTGTGTATAGAACTAAATGGACATTCTAGAACTGAAAACCACAATATCTGAAATTTTAAAATTAACTAGATGGACTTAATAGAATGAGTCAGTGGACTTGAATATCTAGTAAGAAAAAAGTATCCAGAGCCTCACAGACCTATATGACAGGTTCAGAGATCTAAAATATGTGTAATTAGAGTCCCTAAAGGAGGGAAAAGACTGAACAGGGTCAGAAACATTATCGGAAGAAATAATGGTTGAACGCTTCCCAAATTTAGCGAAAGGCATACATTTACAAATTCAAGCTCGGCTAAGCCCAAACAGGATAAATATGGAGAAAACTGCACCTGTGTGTATTCAAGTCAAATCGCTGAGAACCACAGATCAAGACAAAATCCTGAAGCAGCAAGACCAAAACAACACATTGCATATAACGATTCGAATAACAACAGACTTGTTCCTGGGAAACTATGCTAAAAGACAACAGAAAAACATCTTCTAATTGCTGAGAAAATCATCACTGTCCATCCAGAATTCTATGTTCAACAAAAATATTCTTGCGAAGTACAGCATAAGGAATATAGTCAATAATATTGTAATAACTATGTAATAATAACTATGCCAGCTGGGTACTAGACTGATCTAATTTAAAAATAATAATAATAATAAAAGTGTTCTTTAAGAGCGAAGGCAAAATAAAGACATCTTCAGATAAAAGAAAGTCTCTCTCATGCTTATAAACCTTTATTTTTGCTGTTCCCTCTGTCTGGAACACACAGTCTCTCCCTGTCTTCACAGCTTGCTAACCCCTATTCACCCTTCACACCTAAGCTTAGATGCCACTTCCTGCAGGAAGCCTTCCTGATCCCCCCAAGTCTAAGTTAGATGCCTCTCTTTCATCCACCTATAGCCACCCCCATATTTCCCCAACCTTAGTATTTCTCACGCTGTATGGAGTTGCTTGTTTGATTGCCGTGAACCCCATGAAATTATCTGCTCTGTGAGGGCAAATCCTTTGTTTTTCTTATTGGTGTATCTATCTATCAATATTTTCTTATTGGTCTGTCACTGAACGAATATTTATTGAATAAAGGAAAGAATTCTGATTCTAAAGTTTTTTTCTCTGTACACCAGGCTGTCATCATGGAGAGAGAGGGAGGCGCTGAGACTACTAAGAGATTTGCTGCTGTTGTACTCAAACTTTATGGAGAAATCTACTGTTTTCAGAAAACTGCAGCTTTCATAGAACTATCATTTTCCTGCGATTACTTACATGGGCAATTACTGTTTTGGAACAATCTACATGTGCTTAAAACAGATCCTTGGAAATTAATGCTTGTGAAAATTCTCATTTTAATACCACTTCAAGATAAATGGTTAGCAATATGGAAATGATTAAACTATGGTATAGCCAACTGATAGAATGTTATGCAGGCACTAAAATTACATTTATGAACCTGTGTAATCACTTGAAAACATTCTTATATGTTAAGCAGGGAAAAAATACAAAATTATACATGTAGTGTGATTACAACAATGTTTCTTAAAAGTCTACGCAGAAAGAAAAAATATCGGAAAGAAATATAGCAACATATTAACTGTAGCTTTCGAATTTTTTAAATTTTAAATTTAAAAAATTTTTTTCTGTATTTTACATTTTTTCTTTAATAAACGTGCATTACTCCTATAGTGGGTGGGGGGAGAACTTTCTCTTTTAAAGACTTAAAACAGAAAGTCTCTGGGTAGGTAGACATCCCCTGGTATACCAGACCACAATCACAAGTAAAATAGGACTGCATTTAAGCCTTTCTAACTTACATCTTAATAGCCTGATGCCACTTATGGATTAACTTTATTAAAGGATGCTATAAGAACGACCTCAGGAAAAAAGAAGAGGTTCAGCAGCGGAAACTGCCGGAAGCTGAGGGAGAAAGAGACTAAGCAAAATGAGATCAGAGAAAGTAAACATTAAAGAACAAGAAACGGGAGGTGAGAGAAAGATAAGAGTATAGGTGTCCTTATGAGAAAGAGGAGCGAGTCATGGATCTTTAGAAGAGGCATAGCTAGCATATTTTTCATGTGATTTTATTATCGTGTGTATTAAGTGTGTCTTTGTGCCTAGTGCCTCACCGTTTCTCCCAGGGGCGGGCTGTGTACTTCTTCAGCTCACATGTGCTGTCCTGTCTGCCTGATGCTGCCAGAGAAGATCAACTGGACACTAGATCTGGACATTCTGGAGCCTACTCTGGGAGCAAATTGCATAACCACGTGCCTATCTGTGTGAGTTATAGATTTAGCGGGATATGTGGGACAGTTAGGAACCATCAGAGTGATAAGGGGGATTTGGATGGGGATTCAGGGAGTCCTAGAGGCACTTCCGGTAAACAAGAAAGTAGATAAGTTCTCCTTGGGTCTAAACCCCGTTTATGACACAACTGGACTAAGTGAACAATGCTGGCTCATAGCCAAGATTGTTTTCGTAAGATGTTTACATGATTCTGTTGACTTTGTGTGCTACTTCTGTCATCCTTGAAGCCTTTATTGGGCTAGTGGAATGACTGATGAGGGATTTTAGTTTATTAAATATCGAGTGAGGGTGTTGGGATTAGAAATGAATTTCAACATGGTTTAGTTTGAGTACAGTCATTTCCCAGAAAGACAGGCTTTCTAGCAACCTTGTTTTTTTTTTCCGTATGATAATTCACCTTTTAACCCATTTGGAAACCAGGAACAAGGTGAATTAACCTTAAAAGAAGGACACGTAAAAGGACCAATACAAAATCTCAGCATCATCCATTGACCTTTAGAGGGTGGGCACAGTTGTCTTAAAGCTTCTGATGATGGAATTTGTAGCATAAAAGACTGCGGCTTCCACTACCCTATGCTAGAGCCTCGCACCGTCCAATACAATAGCCACTAGCCACATGTGACCAAACAGAAAGTAATTTCAATTAAATGAAATGAAAACTTCAAACGTTCAATAGGAACACATGGCGACTGTATCGGACAGTGCACACACAGAACAGTTCCACCATCACAGAAAGTTCTAGTGGCTAGCACTGTAAATCTAGGCTCATAGGGAGGTTACCTGGGACGGGGCATCTCTGCATCTGCATGTGAAGTGACTGCTTTTGTTCTTCAGGTTGTCTCTTTGCATTAACGTGCTCAGAGTGAGGCCGGGGGAGTTGAAGCAGTTTAGCAGACTTATTAGCTCTCTTGCTTACCCCGCCCCAGGTAAGAATTCTCTTTTACAGAATGGCTAAATAAAATGTGATGTATTCATTCAATGGAATACAATGCAGTAGTTAAAAGGAATGAACTAGATGTGTCAATAAGGATAGATCTCAAAAACATTTTCGTGTGGAAAAAAAAAAGCCAGTTGCTGAATGTAATCATTTACCGCACACAAAACAATACTACATTTTTTTTTATGTGAGAGTATTTTTTAAAAAGGTCTAGAAGAATGCATACCAAATTCAAGACCATGGTGACTCAAGGGGCAGGGGAAAGGTGAGAATGAGGGACCAATGGGACTTCTAGCTTTTTCTGTAATGCTGTAAATTTTTAAAGGACAACATATTCACATATTGCTCAGGTAATAATTATTAAAACAGAACTCAAATGTATATACACAATATGACTATCGATCTGTAAAAGTACAGCGACGACAAAAATAAGAGAAATACACAAAACCCTGATGACAGTTACGTTAAGATGATGGGATTGTGAATAATTATTTTCTTCTATTTCTCTGTTTTTAAAGGTTTCTGTCTCATGGCTATAATGTTAATACAACAAAAATTTTAAATGAAAAATGAATGTGACTTTATGCTGCTGACAGTATTATCACATATGAGGTATAATTCTTAAGAGGCAATTGGCTCTGGTATATAATTAGTGCCAGAAATAAGAGTTCAACATTATTTCTATAAAAATGTTTAACTGTCCTTGGCGAGTCTCCAAAATTCCGTTTTTCCATCTCAAACCTCATCCTGCAGCTAATTCATACTGGCGGGCAAACTGGGGTCCTACGGTCCCCAAAACCAGAGGTTCTATCGGAATATTCACGAGACTTCTCTTCCTTACACCCAGGCCACCTGACTGGCTGTGGGTTTTGAAAATTGTTCAGACCAGAAATCCGTCCTCTGTGGTGTGGAACTCGGACCCCAAAGTTGCTTCCTAGGGAAAAGTTGGCTTCCCCTGCACACCACCTGCACGGGGTAGTGAGGTGTACTTCCGTGCAGGTGACAGCACTGATCGGACTTTCCAACTTTCGTGCCACGATGTTAACCCTGCCACCCAAACACCTGTTCATCTGGCTACCACAACATACGGATCCCGCCTCGGTCAACAAGAGAACATACCAACAGTTCTGGCCTTCATCGGAGAGTAAGTGTAGTCTGCCTCTGAGGTGCTGTCAAAAGCTTGGCTGTGAGAAGAGATATTTATGGAATATATTGTAAGGGACATTCTATCCATCCACTCCTTTAGGTGGCATTTTAAGTTGTCCTCAGATCAAGTTAGAGCACCAGAAGGTTACATGCCTGAGCCATATTCGCTCAGCCCGAGCAGAAATGCTTTAATGTTACAGCCTTGGCTTTCAGCCAGGGCAGTTACAAGAAAGTAATATGAAAATCTCTCATGTGTACATTATAAAACTGTTACCAAGGACATTGTCCCTTATGTGAATCCCTCATGAGAAACTTCTTATGGAATTCAGTGCCAGCGATGGACCATTATGTAGCTGTTAAAAATTATAATTCTGGGAGACCAAATATGAAACTGTGTTTATGATACATTTATTGGGGGAAAAAAAACAGGACACAAAATGGCATATGGACTCTAATTGCAGCCATGTGAAATCATTTGTGTCTGTGGACAAGGCCTGAAAGCTGATGGGTGAAGAAGAAAATTGTATGAGGGACATGGGGTTAGAAATGTCCATTTTTTTCAAAAATGTTTCTTTGCTGTAGCCCAGTCTTTTCAATGGTGAGGAAATGGGGTGGGTGGGCGAATTCAGTGACAGGAAAATCTGCCTCTCTTGAGGAATTGCTATGTATCTTTCTTTCTGATAAGAACCCCCTTCCCCCTGGCAGCCCCAAAAGTGACCACACACCAGCTCCCTCTTCCTTTCTGTGCCTCTGATGTTCTATTTCTATAATCTTATGACGTTTGTACATTTTTTTAATAGAGTGCCTCAAATCCCATCTAGAAAGAGGCGAAATACAAAGCATTTTTCTCAGTTTAAAAGTTATACACAGTCAGAATAAGTTGGAAAACTATCAGAAACTTAAAAGAAAAACAGATAACCGCTGTTAACACTTTTTGGCATCTCTCCCTATCTTTTCCAAATGCATTTTAAACAAGATTATGAGCATGTGCTCTTTTCATGTAATTTTGAAATACAAGCATGTTTTCACGTATTGGCAACTTTTGGTCAATAACTGGCATATGTGCCCGTAGGAATGTCAAACCAGGACCAAACCTGTGTGGTTGTGAAGTGAAAGGTCAGGAGGGTACTCTGGGGTCTCGTCCCCAGATGGAAGAACACAGGAGACAGGCTTTTTGAGCTGGGAGAGACTTTAGAGATCACCCAACATGATTTTCTCATTTTAACCCAAAGCAACCAAAGCCAGAAGAGGTGACTCATGTAGGCTATGGAGGAAGACTGCCTGGATTTGTAACTCTGCTCTACCCCTTAGTGACTTAGTGACAACAGACCTTAAGTAGGTCCCTTTGCCCTCTCTATGTCCCATTTTCCTGAGGGAAATGAAAATATTAATAGCATGTAACTTACATGATCGTCGTATGGATTAAATAAATCAACGATTCATGTAAAGCACTCAGCACAGTGCCTGACTGCAAAATAAAAACTCAAGAAACGTTACTTATTAATAGTAGTGTGAGTTGATCATTATTTGACTAATCAGCGACAGAGCTCTGACAAATACTCAGGTCTTCTGACTCAATCTAGTACTCTTTTCACTGCATCGGACTGGCTTCCAGGGTCCAGAAAGGACTGAACAATGCCTTGAACTTAGTAGTGGTGGCAACTGAAATCTACTTGGGGCTAAACCTGAGGACTTTAGTCTGGGCTGCGTTGTATGTGGTATCTGGAAAATAGGAGGCTCCCAAGAAATGTTTACTAACTGAAAAGATGTTTTTAAAACGACAACAGGGGTGGGAGGGTGATAGTGGCTTCTAAGAGAAGGACTAGAAATATTTCACGGAAACACACAAGGGAGGGCTTAGGGAAGAAGGCTACTAAAAATACGTATGTTTCATACACGTCTGTGAAGACCAGCGACAAGTAGAGGTGGTGTTTTCTGAGATTCCTTGAACTTTCTCATGGCTATTTTTGTTAACTTTTGCATCTCCCCCTGTAATTACTAGCAAAAATCCTATGGCAACCCTAGGTGGGGGCTGTGTGTGTTTTTTTCAGAGCTGGGCAGGGTAAGAAAGAAGCGGAGAACTGTCTCTTGCAATGCAAATTAATAAAGCCGGTTTGGCAGCAGGCTTGGGGGGTGACACCCAGGTAGAAGAGTGGGTGGTGGCAGCGGAAGATGCAAGAAGAACCAACCCCTGTGCCCTTCTGGAGGAAAAAACCCAAGTGGTGAGCCAGCCGAGACCATAAACCCTGGGACTGCAAGTGGGAAAAGGCCTGTGACCTGGCCCGCATTCTGCCACATGTGTTCATAATTAAGTCACGACTACACTGGCTTTCGGGGGGCCCCTGTCAGTCCTCTTCACTGACCGGCGTCTTCTATTCCCTAAGCCCACCTTGCTCTTTCTCTTGACGCATGCACACTTGAATGCTCCCACAGTAATAAGGCGAATGACCCTGACCTCTCTAGATGCACGCTTTAAAGTCGTCGTGGTGTTTTTACCACTGCACCGGTCCTTAACTGGCTCTCCTCCGTCATCTGGTGCTGTGATTTATGGCCATTTTTATGTGCCCAAGTTTCGGAGGTGTCCACTCATCCTAACAGTAAAAGCTCGATACACATTTGTGAACCAACCGGAGAGCTTAGAATCTAGGTGGGGAGACAATATGCCCTCACGCAAAGAAAAGGCATGGAACCGCGAGCACAGGCAAAATTTATAGAGGTTCAGGAGATGCAAAGTAGATAAGCGATCTGTCAGGTTGAACTAGTCTGGGAAAGTTTCCAAGAGCACGTAAGTTCTGAGCTTTGAACTGGAAATTGAAGGAGGCGATGGACATGAATTGGTGAAAACGTGGACCTCTTCAAACAAATGCAGAAAGGGAGACAATGCGAGATATAACTCAAGCCGGGACAGGTGCCTGCCCCACCCTGCCACTTCCCTGTGTCGGCAGCTCTGCGTGCTCTGCCACCACACCTGTTTTGGTTGGAAACGAGCTCCTCGTGACCTAATGCCCACCAGGCTCTCTCGTGTCCCAAGCTGAGCACTCACGCAGCGGGCCGCGCTGTGGGAGGAAGAAGCAGACGCAGGAAACGTCTGGCGGACATCGTGAACTATGTCCCATCTCTCTAGTCTGGACCTGAGGGGAATACGTGGCCTTTTGTTTGCCCTCTCCATGACAGATGGAGGACAAATGCCGGGTGGAGTAGGAGGCAGGAATGTGTAGAACCGAGATGGTCACTTCACCATGAGCAGACTAATAGCACTTTAAAGGCCACCTCTGAAAAGCCCCATTTTGTATGGAGGCCCCTCTTGACAGCAAGGCCTGGCCGCCACACAGACACTGTGAATGGTATAGCGCCAGGCACTGCAGCGACAAGTTAAACTATAGACCCTGCTCCTGGAAGCTCGCTGTCCTACAGGAAAATCGGGCCTCGGAGAGGCAGAAAGTGTGGGACACGTTTACTTAAAAGCTGTTGATTGACTGTACGACTGCAATGTTACTCAGTTTCTGATCCTTTTCATTCGACCTAAAACTTCCTGAATATCTTCTATGTGACCCCAAGCTGGGAACAGTGGGGAAGGATACAGTGTTTCCAGGAAACAGGTGAAATTGTAACGGGGCAGAGCTTAGATGAAGCAAGAAAGGGGAGACGTGGCCGGTCTCCGAGGGGACCTGCTGGGAGGGAGGTCGAACTGTAGCGCAGAGGCGATGGGGAAAATCGCAGGCAGTGTGAAGCAGGGCCGGTGGGCAGGCGCCTAGAAAGGGTACGATCCCAGTCTCGCCTGCTGGCTGTGTGGCTTTGGGCAAGTAACCAACCCTCTTAGCATTAGCGCCTTCGTGTAGAAAGTGGGGGAACGGTGGTAAGTATGTCGCAGGGTTGAGTGGAGGGGTGGAAGAGCTTATGTGTACGTAGAGCGGTCCGCACGGCACGTGCATCGGGACACGAGACGCGCTCCGTACATTTCAGCTATTATCAGGACGGATCCAGAAAGGTAACTTTGTTGACAGCACGAAGCATACAGTGTAGCCCGGGGGGGGGGGGGAAGACTCGTGGCGGGAGGTCCCATTAAGATGACATTGCAATTTAATCCAGCGATAAACAAAGTTTTGGAAAGGAGTTTTGGGATGTGGAGAGTTAGGGACGTAAAAGGGTGGGGGGCCGGACTGGGTAGATCGGGACAACCGTCTACCAAATCTCGAGACGAGGGTGGCCAGAGGGTAGGAGTGTGGGTGCAGAAACAGGGCGATGGGTTCAGTGTGGGACCTGTTGAATGAGAAGGGCAGGCGCCGGACACTGTATTTCAGGAGAGGCCAGGAGAGCTGGTGGAGGACGCCAGTCAGCGACCACACTGTCCGTGTGAGTGGCGCGCGGGGTGGGGGTGGGGGGCGCCGAGACGCGCGGGCGGACACTGTCGCCAGCTAAGCGTTTACGCTCCGCGAGCCCGCCGCCCGGCTCCCCGACATGCTTACAGCCTCCTTTCCCGTCGGCTCTCTGCTTCTCGCCTTCCTGCCCTTTGCATTTTTCCCCTTTCGCTCTCTCTTAACCGAAAGAGGTACAGTCCTAGCATCTGCAAGCGCGGTCACCTAGGCGGCCCCGAATCACAGCGAGGCGGGCGGGAACCGGGCGGGGGGGGGAGGCCGCGGAGCAGCACGGGAAATGGAGTCCGCCGGGCCGAGCGCGGTGGCACGCCTGCCGAACTCGCTTTCCCAACTGGCTCCCCAGGCGCGTGCGCAGATGGCTGCCCCGGCGAGTGGTAAACAGACGTCAAGCGGGGGTTTTAGCTTGGAGCAAAACAAAAGGGAAACCCGGGGGGCGGGGGGTGGGGGGGTTGGTAGGGGACTCGGTGCGGGCGCAGGAGAGCCTGGGGCCGGGGGGACGTGGCCCCCCTCAAGGGTGGAGGACAGGGCAGAGGCGGAGGAGGGGGAGTCAGGGGAGGGGCGAGCGGCGTGGGGGAGCCGGGGGGAGCGGGCCGTGGGGGAGGGCAGCGATCGGGGTGGAGGAAATTCGGGAGGAGTGTCCGGGGGGCTGCAACCTTAAAGGGGGAGGGGCCTACAGCTAAGGAGACGTTCGGTGATGGGAGCGCGATGTATGAGGGGCTGCGGCGCCTCGGGTTTAAAAGAGCAGGAAGCTGAGTGAGAGCTCGTAGGAAAAGTGCCTTCGCTCGGCGGAGGTTACAGGTGGTGTCTGAGAAGGCGCTCTGACACTGCGGGCTGTAGTCGCGGAGAGGATCAGAGAGCGGCGTGCAGGGGACGGCTCGGGGGCCAGCCTCCTGGGGTGAGGGGGAAGTCGGCGACTTCCTGAGGACTGGCAGGAATGCGCCTCCCGACCCTAGGTGCTTCCCCCCTGAGGGGAGGCATCGCGAGGGTCTGCGGCGGGCTGCTCTGAGCGCTGAGCTCTCCAGAGGTGCAAGTCCACGTATGGATCCAGGGAATGAGATTTCAGCCAGACAGGCTGCCGCGGGCGTAGACCTCGATCCCGACTTCGAACCCCAGAGCCGTCCCCGCTGCTGCACCTGGCCCCTTCCCCGACCAGATCTTGCTACCCAGCCACCTCTGCCTTTCGAGGTGGAGGCAGGTCTGGGACAGAAGGTACCCACGGAGGCGCGCTCAGTACCAATCCTGTTGCCCTCCCGGCTCCCCGAGCCGGCTGGGGGCCCCCAGCCCGGGATCCTGGGGGCTGTAACAGGTCCTCGGAAGGGAGGCTCCCGCCGGAATGCCTGGGGTAATCAGTCGTATGCAGAGCTCATCAGCCAGGCCATCGAAAGCGCCCCCGAGAAGCGACTGACACTAGCCCAGATCTACGAGTGGATGGTCCGCACCGTGCCGTACTTCAAGGACAAGGGTGACAGCAACAGCTCGGCAGGATGGAAGGTAACTGACCCCTTTCCCGCCGCCCCGCCATCGTCTGCCCCGGGCCCGCTAGCCACCCGACTGCCATTCCCGGGCCCCTCTTCCCGCCACCCCTTCCCCAGCGATGATCCCCCTTCGGTAGTCACTCAGACAAACATGGACTTAGGACATCGTATATGCCACGCTCATTGCCCGATGCTAGGGGATCCCAGATGAATAAGACACTGTCCTTGCCTTGCAGAAAATTGAATTCTCTGCTCGCTGCTCAACACTCCAGGCACAAGTGTTGGCTTGGGCTGCCCCAAACACTTATTCCCACAGAGAAGTCTTTATCCTCTGTACTGCAGGGACTGTGGATTCTCCACATGAGTGTAGACTTCCCTCCACCCCCACCTCCCACCCAACACCTTTTCTCCGTTCCTGTGGGATTACTTGGATTCCCTGCTTGCCTCCCAATACCTCAGGGTAGAGGTTCTGTCCTACAACTTCTCTAGCCAAGAAGAGGGAGTGGCGTTGGCAAAAGGTAAGAAGCGCGACACTCGTGGGCTAAGGTAGCTTGTCTTATCCTGAGGAGAAGGGGGCTGTGAGCTGCTACCTGCCTCATTTTACCCTATACTGCCAAGATGCTCTCCCAGCTTTGGGGGCGAAGTCGTCATATACTGTTAAGGAATATTAATCGTGAAAAAAGAGAGCGAGAACTCAGACTTTGGAGCACGAGGTTGGGCTTCCTTTGGTCTTCCGTGAAGATTCTGTGAGAAAAGGTCTCGCTAGAAAACTCGGCTTCAGAAATGTGGGGCGCTATTTGCAAATCCGGGAGCTTCAACCCCCCCCCATCGATGTCTTGTGTACCCGCGCATAGGTGGTGGGGTCGGCATACAAAGAACTACAGAGGGTTGAAGGAGCGGTCTCCCCAGGTATGAGAGATCCGCAGCAGCCTTAGGGGTTGGGTAGACAGAAAACAGGACAGCTGACTGAGACCCTTGGCACTATTTCTGGGTAGACTGCCACGCCACAGTCTCAGCTCGTGAAGATGTCCCCTCCTTGGACCCAGCCTACACAGCTGTTTTTCTTTTTCCTTAGGTTAGTCCTCCAGAGTAGAAGAAATAACCATGAGTTGTTAGTTATACTGTGGAAGTATAGTCCCTCCTTATAATTTACACTTACACGGGGCTTTTTGGTTTACAAAGTGGATTTTTATTATTATGTTTTCTTTTATCAGTCTTCACAGCAATTCCGAGTCTGCATTTCGTATATTAGGAAACTAAGGTGTAGAAAGGGTAGGAAACTCACCTTACGTCAGGAGAATGAGGACTTGAACTCAGGCCTGACTACAAATCATGCTCTTGCTGCTAATCCAAGCTGCCAACTTCCCTTCACTGGAATGATGGCGAAGCCAGTCAGGCTGATGCCCAGGCCTCCGAGGCCCTCACCCCCCACACCACACCCCCACCCCACTCCAAGGGGGCAACCTCTGCCTGAAGTGGCTTAACCAGGGATGTGCCAAGTACTGCCACCCCACCAGGGGGCGGCACCCACTTACAACAAGAAAGCTTAGTTTAGGTGGCTTGGGGAGCAATTAGCAGTCGCCCCCCGCCTTCCAACAGGTAGGAACCACAGGCTCTTACGAGGCCGACCTCTCCAGATAGGTGGCTGTATCATGTCCCAGTTCCCAGGCCTAAAGGAGAGGGGACAAAGAATTGGGCTTCACGGAAAAGGAATGGGCCTTCTCAGTAGACCAAGGGTTTGAGGATCAAAAGGGCAGAAATCATGGTGCCAGAAGTCACTGTGGTCCTCAGTCACTAAGGTCCCAGGCTGGCTGGACAAGTGTGGTTCCTTGAAGCAACTAAGCGTTAATGTGGCCAGAGAAGTTGAAGCGCCCTTACTGCAGGGACTCAAACATGGGTTCTTTAGCCTGAGGGCTCTGGGACAAGAAGCTACTTCAGCATCTTCTTCCAGGCAAAGGGTCTCCTTATCTCAGCAGCGGTCACAAACATGTGAGGTGACATCTGACTGCCCATAGCCTCCCTAAGAGGTCTGAGGTCCATGTGTGAGGTCAAATGCCCCCAAGGTTGGAGATCTTATACGCAGATTCCTAGGAGACGTGGAGGAAAGGAGGGAGGATGAGGAAGGGACATTGGGGGTGGAAGAAAAGGATGGTGCAATGAGCTTGGGGCTTCCAGTAGAGATGAGCTGCTCTGGGGGCTCAAGAATCTGCCAATCTCTACTCCCGGACCCCTGCGGGGAAAAAAGTTATCAGCAGCAGGGAGGAAGGGAGGACCATAGCCTCCCACCCAGGAGCCACCCAGCGATCTGGCAGCCAGGAGCTTGAGTAGGTACCGGGCACTCTGCACTCTGAGGGGTGCTGCTGGGGGTGTCTGCCTGGACACCAAGCAGCCACTTTATTACAGAGAGGAGACTTCGGCCGGGTCTGGACAAAGCTCTAGAATCTAGACAGGGGAGCTTCTCCCCAGGACGAGGGGAACAGTGGGAGGAATGTGCCCGGGATGTTCGAGGCCCTCGGGGAGAAGCCTGGCCGCCATGTCCCTGAGGGTGTGTGTCTTCGGTTTGGGAGAAATTAGGAAAAAATGGAGCCTTCGAATCCTCTGGAGAGCTGGGGCCCACGTGCCCCATGGGGCGCGGAGCGCCAGCTGTGCCGAGCGAGCGAGGCTCCAGCCCCTCCGCCTGTTAGGAACTGGCTCGGGACAGGGTGGGGCAGCCCTGGGCTGGGGATGTGCCGCTGTCCTCTGGGCTCCACCCGAGCATGCACTCGGGGAAGGGGGTGGAACTGTGGAAGCCTCTTCCCCGCCTGAGCCTCGTTCCTCCCAAACCAGGAGCATGTCTCCCTGATGCCCTCAGCCCCAGAAAGTCCCCCAAGAGATGCGGGATGGGTTTGGGGACTTGAGCTTGTCTGGGGGTGCCCTGCCCTCCCCCATAGGTCGGTGCTGAGGTTGCAGCCCGAGCCTCGCGTGGAGGAGCCTGGAGCAGAGGTCCGGCTTCAGTGTGGGCCCTGCCTTGGCCTGTGTCCCCCCCTGCATCCGACTCACTTCAGTCCCCAGGAGTGGCCCCCACCATGCCCTGGCCTCCTTTCAGACTGCACTGCGGCCACTGAACCTCCCCCCCACATCCACACCTCACACCCCTCTCCCTCTGCCTCTGTCCTCTGCAGAACTCGATCCGCCATAACCTGTCCCTGCACAGCAAGTTCGTCAAGGTCCACAATGAGGCGACCGGCAAGAGCTCTTGGTGGATGCTGAACCCCCATGGAGGCAAGAGCGGCAAGGCGCCCCGCCGCCGGGCTGTCTCCATGGATAGCAACAGCAAGCTGCTCCGGGGCCGCAGCAGGATGCCCAAGAAGAAGCTGGCCATGCTGCCCATGCCACCCGAAGGTGCCTTGCCGATGAGCCCTGTCGGCCACTTCTTCAAGTGGTCGGGCAGCCCTGGTGCTCGAAACCGCGACGAAGCCGACATGTGGACCACCTTCCGTCCACGGAGCAGTTCCAACACCAGCAGCATCAGCACCCGGCCCTCCCCTGGGGGGCTGGAGCCCGAGGTCATGGGGGTGGAGGAAATGCCCTGTGCAGGCGGCAGCTATGTGGGCTGTGTCCCTGCCCCCCAAAACGAAGGTCTGGAGATGCTCGATGGCCTCCACCTGGCCTCCACCCGGGCCCTGCTCCCTCCGAGTAGTCTCACGGGCTTCTGCGTGCAGCATCCGGGGCTTCCGGGCCCCTTACAGGGCTATGGTGCCTCCCTCTATGGCCCACCAGAGGGGCACCTGGCAGCAGGTGACGGGTGCTTCTCTAGCTCCCAGTCTCTGGAGGCCCTGCTGGCCTCTGATCTACCACCACCCCCTGCTGATGTGCTCATGAGCCAGGTAGACCCCATTCTACCCCAGGCTCCCACACTTCTGTTGCTGGGGGGCATGCCTTCCTCCAGTAAGCTAGCCACAGGAGTCGGCATGTACCCCAAGCCTCCCGAGGTTCCGGGGCCCAGCGGTATGGTTCCCCCCCTTCCTATGCTAGCACCACCTCCAGTCATGGCGGATGCTCCCATCCCCAAGGCTCTGGGGGACCCTGTGGTCGCACCCCCTGCCGATACTACAAGCCAAGACAAAATGCCTCAGGATCTGGATCTCGACATGTATTTGGAGAACCTGGAGTGTGACATGGATAACATCATCAGCGACCTCATGAATGGGGGTGAGGGACTGGACTTCAACTTCGAGCCAGGTATGTAGCATCTCACGACTTACAGCCACTCCTGGGTGCCTAGGCAGTTCCACTTTCTCCAGGTAGCACGGGACACGTGAGGGAAGGGCTGTCCGTTTACCTGGATGTGGACCGTGACCGTAGACAGCAGTCAGGTCCCGGATGAGCCTCTTACCCTGCCCTCTGTCTGTTCTTTCCACAGATCCCTGAGCCATGGCTGGAAGCTTTATCCCTGGCTTCAGAGATGGAGCCAGGCATACCCATATTCTCTCTTTACCCTTGATTATCCCTGGGAATTTGGGACCCTGATTTAGAGCTAGGGTGAGGTTTATGCACACGGGTGTTGAAATTATAAAGATAAAGCTGCCCCATATGGGAACTATAGGGGGAGGGTGAGGGGCTGGGAAAGGGAAGGGGTTTATTCTCACTGTGCCAATTAGGGGGTAAGGCCCCCTCTTGGGAGCCATCCTCAGCTCCCCCCATTCCCACCCCCGATTTTGCAGCGGGGGCGGGCAATGCTGTTGGAAATGTAAAGTCACCAGTGGCCTTACCTCTGCCTTTGGGAGCAGGGTTTTTTGTAGCATCTTATCTGAGCTGGTCCAGGTGAGGTTGAACCTGGGATTTTTATGCAGTGGCCCCTTAGGCCAGTGGTGGTGGTGGTGGTGGGGGGTGGGTGGGAGTGGGGACCCGGAAGGGCCAAGGTCTGAGCGCTGAAGGGGCTCACCGGGCCAAATCACCCTTGGAAGGCTGCAGATAACAGGCTTTTTATAAACTTTTAAAGAAATATAAACACAAACATAGAGATTTTTAATAGTGGCAAGGTGCTAGTGCTGGGGAGAAGGCTTTTTTCTTTCACAGTGACATGACGCAAATGCAAACACTACAGATATTACTGGGGAGCACACAGCGGGAGAGCAGCAGTGCGAAGCAGTGCTGAGCAAGGGTCGCTGCGGACTTGCTTGCTCAGCGTTTCCCTCACATTCTGTCACCTTGTGCCTGGGAGTGTGTGGTGTCGGGATGCAGCCACACTCTCGCATGACCCTTCGGGGGTTAGTGCTATGGCAGGAGAGTGCATTGAGAGTCTGGAATTAGTTTGTGGCCTGGGAAGGGGGGGAGTGGGAGGAGAAGGAGGGCAGGATTTAGGGTGGTAAAGTTAGGCACAGAGACCTCCCTGTTCAAGGCCCCTGACAGCTGTCCCTGCCCTTCTTCCCCTTGCCTGACTACAGGGGTTATGTGGAAGTGTGTGTGGTGGCAGGCAGGGGGAGGGGCGGGACAGAGGAGGGGGAGCTGGGGAGCTTGGCTGAGGGTCTGGGAAATGAGCGGGATGAAGGGGAATGTGGATCAGGTTTACTAGCACCTGCCAGGGAGGCCATCTGGGGCTCCTCCACCCCAGCCCCCAAAGCAGCCCCTCCCCTGGTCCCCTTTGCATTGTCCCCTCCCCCGGCCCTGCTGTGGGTTCCCATCATTTCCTGTGTCAGCGCCCGGCCTACCCTGATTGTATCATGTGCTAGATTGGAGTAGGGAAGTGTGTCAAATCAATAAATGAATAAATTCAATAAATGCCTATAACCAGCTCTGGTTTCTGCTGCCTTACTGCCCACCTCAGACAGCGGGAGGGAGGGGGAAAGGCCCAGGGCTGGCAGGAGGGACTGTCCAGAGCCAGAGACGTGGGGCGGTGGGGGGATTTCGGCTGTGGGAGGTGGGGAGGTATGGTGGGGGAGGGCCGCCGCCAGTCTGCCACCTCACCCCAGCAGCGGGCTCACCCCAGCAGCAGGCGGGCTGTGATGGGCCTCCCAGGGGGAGGTAGTCTGCTTAGAAAGGCCCCCACCCCCTACTCTGCTCTCAGACCCTCAAAGACTCATTGTAGCAGACTTCCCAGTCTTTCCCAGTCTTTCCTCACCGGCTGCCCACGTGCTCGCCCCAGCCCTCTGCGCCGTGCCACCCGCCCTTGGGGCCTCCTGCCGGGCCTGGGGCAGATATTGGGACAAGGAGTCGCTCTTGAAAAAGGAACCTCACATTAAATTCCACTGGTTTCGTTGCTGCTCTCACTTGGTCACTATTTATTCAGCCTTTGTCTTTCCCTCCTACTGAGAAAGTCTGCTCTTGTCTTATAGAAAGGACCCTTGCGAGGGGCGGGTCCGTCTTCATCTGATTTTCCAGATGGTTTGGCCTGCAAAAGGGAAGGGTCAGTAAGACAAAGAGGTCCCTGCATGGAAGATTTCCACAAACCAGGGCCAAAAAGCAGGACAAAAGGGGTGGAAGGCAGGTCTCGGGCATAGACGTTGGATTTGGAAAGGAAGTTCATCCCACAGGGCTTGGGGCGTGTGGAGCTTTTGGGTGGCTGGTGGGACACAGCAGATTTGGGGAGTCTTACTGGAAGGTTTACAGAAGATTCAACTGGAACGACTTTCTTGGCGGCTTCTTGGATTCTAAGCATTTTCACCCTGCTCCTCTCCAGCATGTCACATTGCGTGCGCAAGGCATCTAGAAACCAGGAAACGGCACCCCCACCTCTGGGGACTACACACCTTACGTAGCCATCCCATCCCTCCCATCGTTCAAATGATCACTTGGAGCAACCAGGCCTAAAGTTAGGCCGAGGAGTGATCTGCAGGTGCCCGAGCACCCAGAGAAAAGGATGAAAGGACAGACAAATGTGATGGTGACAAATGGGGGGAAGGGGAGCGACACACGCACACTCCACCTGGTTTCAGCTAAACATCCCCCTAAAGTGGACTGAGACCCTCTTACGCATTACAGCAGTCCCACCCTTCTCCTCCGTCACACTCCTTACCCAGCATCTCATGTCCTGGGTTCTTCAGGAAGGGCACGAAAGCTAGGTAGGCATTCTCAAGTCGGGTTCCTGTGAACAGCGATGTGCTGTTCACAGCCCCCGTCACCCCGTCCTCACCCTTCCTGATCACCCAAGATTTCAGGGCCCTAACTCTCGGCACAGCATTGAACTGGTGTATTGATTTTCTCCCCTCGGGTCCCTGCGTAGGCTCGTGTGGGGGCCATGGCATCTGTGAACCTAACCTGTCGTCACAGTGGCAGTGCCCCTTCTTACTCTGACTATAGATGGTCACTTGCATCTAGTTGAGGGGGCCCTATTTTAAGGACAAGGCCCACAATCTGTCCTGATGGCCGTGCTCTTTCTCTGGGGAATGCCCCCAAGCCTGTACCTGGTGCCCCACGCGTCACCCTACAAACGTGGTAGGTGTTTCGGGCTGTAAGGAACTTGCTGGCATATTCTCCAGGGGTCTTCATCAGGAAAAACAACTTCATGGTCCCCGTTTCATCACACAAATCGATGGTTTCTGCAGGGAGGCCACAAGGTAATTGGGGCAGCTAAGAAAGGAGAGGGGGAGCGAAAGAGGCCAGTGATCCCACCCGGAACACATCAGAGGGAGACGTCAGCATTCAGGGAGCTCTCTTCTTGCCAACCGCAGGGTTTGGGGGCTAGAGATGACCCTGCTACTTCTGACCCTCGGCCATCAGCCCCCTCCCCAAACTCCTCACCTGTTTTAGCCAGCCCTAATTTACCGCGGATATAATGCAGCAACACAAGAACAGTGCAATTGGTGTTCACCAGAAACTGCTGATTATCTGAGAAGAGATGGGATGGGACATGTGGCCCTTCTCTAGTTACACCGTGCCCGTGATGTCCACGGCCCACGAACCTTCCCAGCTCTGCGATGCCCCTCACCTCCATGTTTGATGAAGATAAACATGTTTTCAGCATCTAACTCTTTGGAGAGGCCTGACGGGTCATGGAGAGGGGGGGCGCTCCGGAGGCCACGGTGGGGCAAACGGATCCATGGAGTCGGCGAACCGGACAGGCAGATGGATCACATTGACTCAGGAGGCCCAGACCCGACAGACAGAGGAGAGCTAGTGGCAGCTGTGGATAACCAGCATCCCCAGGGGTGGGGCTGGAGGCTGCAGCTGAGGGATTATGATGTCAGAAGTGGCATGTGTGGCAGAAGGTGGAGCGAGGACAAGGAGAGAAGAAGCTGGATGGTGTCTGAAAGGCTGTGTTGGGAATAGGGGCAGCATGGCAAATTGAACTCTGGACGGGCCCCCAGGAGGAGTGTACGTTTCGGGAAGAGCACTTGTTTGGAGCTTATCTACAGTGTTACTGCCTCCACAGCGGGGGTCTGCTACCCCTTCCTGCCCTCAGCAGCACGCCCCCCGCTGCGTTTCCGTTGCCCCCTGCCCTCCCCGAGGACACACATTCTCGGTGATTATCAATAGGTACTTTATTTCTCATAGATTTGGGAACAGTTGCAGGGTAGATGGAAAGAGGGGGTAGGGAGGGAGACGAGAAACACGTACAGGGCAAAGGAGCAACTCTCAGGGAGGACATATTGGACGAGGGGGCAATCATAGGGGCACAGAATTGAAAATCAGCCATGGGGCGGGGGTGAGACAAGTATTGGACCCAGGCTGATGGGACAGCGGGAGGTTGGTACAATTTAGGGCGACAGGACCCTGGGCTTCTGTCAGGGTACCAGTGCTCAGGCTTTGGGTTTAAGGGTGTAAGGTGTGAGAGCCTGCTAGGGGCTGTGCTGGCTGTACGGGGAGCCCCCAGGCCCCTCCCCTAGGGCCCCCGCTTTGGGGGGAATCTCACTGACGTGGCAGAGCCGTTCGCTGTAGTCTGGCTGCAGGCTCTCGGCAAAACCCTTGGACACACCGCTCCAGGCCTAAACACAGATAGTTCCAGGTCAGGGGTCAGTTAGGGGCAGGAAGTAAAGAACCCAGGCTCCGTGCCCGGGGAGCGATTAGGAAGGGACACGCAGAAGCCTGGGTCCCCAACACCACTCTTTCCATGTGCTTCACCCAATCTGTAATCAGTTCTTCTGTGTGTCTCTCCGTCTGGCCCATCCCCCAACTGGTTGGCCACATCCTGCTGGTTAATGCAGCCCCCTCCCCCTCCCACCACCCTCATACTCTGTCTGTCTTGCTGACAGGCAGTCAGCCGTTGACAGGCTGCAGTCTCCCTCTGGCCATGTTCTCACCAAAAAGTTCCCCTGGTATTCGGTAACCAGATCCTCCAGGTTCTTGAGGGTAGGAATTCGGGGCATCGTCCTGGGAAGGGGGACAGGGAGCAGGAGCACGCTGGTGACCCCCTTTTCTTACCATTGTCCCAAGTCTCCCCATACGGAACGAAGAGCTTGTGTTCCCTGTGCTGCTGGTGGCCTCCCATCATCAGGCCCAGCGGGGCGGCCCCTCATTCCTTAGCGCCCTGCCCTGTGCTTCTGCAGACCCCGAGATCAGCCTTCTCTGCTATTCCCAGCCACGCCCACCTCACATTCCCAAAGTTCCGGAAGCCTCACCGTTCCAGCCAGCAGTACACACAGATGAGGCTGACGATCAGTCCCATGGAGCCAAGGGGGATGAGCATGGCCTTCAGCACAAAAAAGGGGTCCTCTAGGAGGAGGGGAAAGGAAAAGAGCCCCGACATGTGTCACGCCCCTGCTACGTGCCAACATCAGTAAGCCCCGACCTGCTGCCGGGCACTGTGCTAAACACTTTCTGTTTGCTTAACCCTCACGACTCCTGACAGGGGGACCAATTAGTATGCCCATTTTATAGATGACGAAACACAACCAAAGAGGTCAGTGATGCGCCTGACATCAAACGAGCAGCAACTGCAGAGGCAGATCCGGCCCCGAGATCTGGCCGGCTCCAAAGCCCTCTCCACCATGCAGGCTTCCAGGAGATGCCGTAGGGTCGGCTCGCACATTCTCCCTCCCCTCTGAGCACTCCTGGCCCCCTCCCGATCCATCCCGGACCCTAAGAACACATGGAGCCAACCGCACACAGGAAGACCCTGCTTCCCGGGGCTTGGGGTTGAACGAGGGGAGACAGGCGAGCAGGGGAGGGCGCTAAGGGCTAGGGAGGCAGGGCAAGACAGTGGTGCTGGGCCCACGGGTCGCAGGGAGGCACTAGGCCCAGTATACCGTTTGAAGTGCGGCTGCCCCAGTACACGGGGTGGCTCCAGTCACTCCACCGCTGGGCGCTGCCACAGAGCGGGTTATAGCGGCTCTTAACACGGAACGTGTAGAATTTCTGTGCGTCCACACTAGGCAGAGAGAAGCTGTGTCTGTGCTCCACTAGTTGTTCCTTGGGGAGAAAGACAGTGAGGGAAAGATGGCTGTCTATAAAAGAAGGGAGAATGAAAACTGCTTCACCCACTAGAATCTAGCGCCTCTCCCCAGATCCCCTTAAAGGCTTCCTTCTGTTTGCTTGTCTGTCTGGTGTTGGGAAGAATATGGGTAGGAAACCCCTAATGAAAACTCCGTGGCGAAGATCGGGAAGGAGGTCGGAGGTGAGCGGAGGGTGAGCAGAGAAACTGGGGGGCAAGAGGGCAGGAGCCCGGGCCTGGGGCCCTCCCACCCGGCTGATTGAGTCCTTCAGCCCTACTCGCGTTGGCCTTAGCGGCTGTGTTCATTCCCCAGCCACTCACAGTCCAGCTGTCGTCCCGGTCACTGCGGTACTGCACCATGTGCTCCAAGCACCGGTCTATGTATGTGTTGCTCCAGTTCAGTTCTAGCTGAGACTCACTCAGTTTGTGAATGGTTAGGTTCTTGGGAGCCCAGGGGATCACTGGAGATACACGTACATGTGTGGTCATTCCTTGGCCTAGACAAGTCTGGGTCGCGAAGGTAGTGCTCCTGATCCCTCCTCCTTTCCCATCTCGACCTCTCACCTCCTCCTTTCTGCTCAAGCACCCTCGTGCTTCAAAACACGGCTCCATATACCCCAGTGGCCCACAGTTTCCCTGGACTCTTGAGCCCCTTCCCAAATTACCCAGATCCTGCAGTTTTAACTTCTGCATGCTGTGCCTCCTAGGTTCCTGCGGGTCCTGGAGGTGGACAACAAATGTGCAGTACAGTTGGATCTCCTCTTTTCGCAACCAACAGCCCGAAGTGATCTCCGAAGAGAACAGGTAGTGGCCACACTCCTTGATTTTGCTACCGTTGAAGTTCTCGTACCTGGAGGAGGGATGGAAAGAAGAGGAATGGTTGGTGGGGGTAAACTCCAGCACCACGGACACCCACAGCCCAGCCTCATCTCCTCTGAGCTGACTTATGATTTCCCCCACGGGAAAACAGTGGGGAGCCTGGGATGCCGGCTGCCCTCTTCCTTGGCCCCCATGCAGTCTCTCACATCCAGCTCACCTCCCCTTCCTCCCTGCACTGGCCCCTCTGCCCTTCTCTTACCAATAGTGCAGAGTCAGGTTGGTGGGCTGGAGCTCCGAGCTGCTGTTCCAAGTGCAGTTCATGTACTCGACATTGAACACAAAACACTGAACTTCTGGGAGGGGCAGGGTGCTAACACTGACAGTTCCAGGGTGTAGAGAGGCCAGGAAGAAATCTAGGTTGGGGAGAAAGCAAAGTAGCAGAGGGGAAGAGAAGAAATGATGGTCAGAAGAAGCAGCAGCGTGAAACGGGGAACCCTCCCTCCGCCTCCCCACAGTTCTCTTAGATTCTGCCCACTTCCTCGTTTTGTCCAGGTTTCCCACCGGCTCTGATGTCTTCTTTCCCACTGGGCGTGAGGACCGTTGTGGTCAGCAGAGGCAGCTGCAGGAGTAAGAGGGATCTGAGTGGCAATGGTGACTTCAACATGGCGCTTGTGATTCGTCCCTGAATGTACTGTGTCAGGAACCTTGGCCCCTTACCCTTAACCCCTCCCCACCCACACATTTCCTTCTGTCATAGCTTCCGGTGGAAAGAACCTTAGAAACCAGGGCTTTACAGAGGGTGTGGCAAATGTGTGCTATGACATGGGCTAGGTCTTCTGGGAGATTACATATTAATTTAATCTGTAGGTGTCACGCCACCCGTCTGTGAGCTGGTGTTCAGTAGGCTGGGTACACGACATTGTCGCAGACGCAAGAATCCTTGGGCCACCTAGGTCTTGGGAAAGATCTGATTCCCACCACCACCACCACCACCACCACCACCATCATCATTCCCAACCACCTTCTCATCAAACTCATTTTCTCCTATATAGTGAAGGGTCTGAATCTCTTCTCCATCCTATGCTTTTCTCCTTCCCTGGTTCAGTCACCCTGAAATCTCTGTCAAAGCTCCACTGTCTTGGCTGGATGGAAAATACAGTCTCGACTCCTGCGGGCACGTATATAGCTTTCTTTCCTCTGAACTAATCCAAACCAGAATGCCCACCCTTAGCTCCCGCCTGCGCTGGGTCCCTGTTGAGGCTGGCGCCGAGGTCCGACTTAGAAGTAGATTCTAGCAATAGAGGAATAGCAATACTCACTTCAGGCTCCTCATTTTATCCTGCATCTGCTTCCCTTCCTCTGCCCCATCTCAGTTAATGGTATCACTCTCTCAGTCCCCCAGACTTGAAAACTCCAAGTCATCTCCAGTTCCTCCCTCTCTCTCACCGCGAGAATCCAATCAGCTCTACTTCTGTGGTGTTTCTCCAGCAGCGTCCTCTTTTCCGTGACCACAGCCACTGTGCCAAATCAGCCTTTCATTCCTTCCAGTTCTGATTCTCGCTACAACCCACTAACTGGTCTCGCTTTCTATAGGCCCCCTTCTCTCTCATCGATTCTTCATTCTGTTGCCAGACTTGTCTTTCCTAAAACACAACTGATTGGAGACTATTTGCAAAAATTGTTTATTCAGCAAACATTTATTGAGCCTTCAATATGTGCCAGGCACTGTGCTTATGTTCTAACCCACCCTCATTTTCTGTGGCTTAAAATTCCTCAGGGTTAGCTCAAACATTACCTCCTTCAAGCAGAATGTTTTCCTCTCCTCAATCAGAATTAATTTGTCTCCCCATTGTGATTCAATAGCATTTTGTTATTGCTATTTGTTATTTGCTGGGTTTATTCTTTTTATTTATTGTTATTTATTACTTTTATTATAGCACTGTGTCTTTTCTCTAAAGTATCATCATTGAAAGAATATTAGTTCAAGAGTCAAGAAAAAAATTCTCGTCTCAGTTGTTACTCAGCGGCTGTATAATAACATCAGGTGAGTGAACTGAAAATCTGCCTCTTCATCCACAAAATGAAGATCATCCACAAAATGAAGATAGAAGTCCCTAACTCCCCTAACTCACGGGCTGTGTTCAGATTAGAGGAGAGAAGATCTGAAAAGCATGTGAAACTTAGTAGGTGCCTCTTTCGCTGGAGCGAGCGTTCTTAACCTAGAATTCATTGACACTCAAGTGATGCATTGAGACGATCCAGGGGATCTAAGAATCTCCCTGGAAGGAATTCCAGTCAAGATGGAGGAGTAGGTGGAGGCTGTGCTCGCCCCCTCCTGTGACCACATTAAAATTATAATTAAAATATGGAACGATCAACCTGGAGAACCATCCAAAGACTATCCGAACAGAAGTCCTCAAACTAAAGATATAAAGAAGCCACCTCCAGACTGGTAGGAGGGGTAGAGATGTGAAACAAGCTGGCCCCCCACCCGTATATGATGGGAGAGAATCAGGAGAGCTATCTCTGCTGTGGAGGTAACCCCCCTCTGAAGAGAGAGGGGTCCCAGCCTCACATTGGGCTCCCCAGCCTGGGGCACCAGTGCTGGGAAGCACAGCTCCCATGACATCTGGCCTGAAAACCAGCAGGGACTCCATCCCTCTGGGCGAGACGAGGGCGGCGGGAACCCAGGCGTCCTGTAAAGGGCCCGCGCACAGACTCACCCGTAGGCACTCACCCTGGGCTCCGGCAGAGGTCTGGCGACTCAGAAGGCTCCAGACACACAGGGAGAGGCCAAGCTATGTGGCTTCAGGGTGAAGAGTAGGGGGCAGCTGCCAGTGTCCAGTGCTGAGCCCTCCTCCCATATAGCCCCAGGCCGGGGCAACATGTTGCCTGTGTTAAGCCCGCCCCTGCACCGCCAGATCATAATTTCCATTGGCCTGGCGAGCCCTGCTCGCTCCGCCCAGTGACTCTGAGGCCCCGCCCCACACAGTACACGCGCTGTACCATACCATAGGCCTTTTTGCGGCTGCAGCCATTGTTGACCTGAGATTTTTTTTTTTGAATGAAATATCTTTTCCCTTCCCTTTATTTTCACTTCAGTCTGTGTGTGTTTTTCAATTTAAAGTGAGTCTCTTGTAGGCAGTATATGTATAAGTCTTGTTTTCTTATCTATTCAGCCACCCTATGTCTTTTGATTGGAGCATTTAATTCATTTACATTTAAAGTGATTATTGATAGATACGTAATTATTGTCACTTTATTATTCATATTTATATTCTTCCCCCCTTCTTCTTAGAGAAATCCTTTCAACATTAATGGATATGTAGCCATTGCCATTTTAGTACTCATATACTTGATCTTTTCTTCTTCTTAAAGCAGTCCCTTGAACATTTCCTGTAATACAGGTTTGGTGTTGATGAATTCCTTTAGCTTTTTCTTGTCTTGGAATCTCTTTATCTGTCCTTCAATTTTAAATGATAGCCTTGCTGGATAGAGTAGTCTTGGTTGTAGTTCCTTGCTTTTCCTCACTTTGAATATTTCATGCCAGTCCCTCCTGGCCTGCAAAGTTTCTACCTAGGAATTAGCTGACAGTCTTATGGTAGCTCCCTTGTAAGTAACTGCCTTTTTCTTGCTGCTTTTAAGATTCTCTATTTGTCTTTTACCTTTGGCATTTTAGTTATGATGTGTCTTGGTGTGGGGTAACAATACATATATAAGACAAAATAGAGTTTATAACAAAGGCTATAATAAGAGACAACGAAAGTCATGTCATAATGATAAAGAGATCAATCCAACAAGAGGACATCACCCTTGTGAACATTTATGCACCTAACGTAGAAGCACTTAAATATATAAAACAAATATTAACCGATACAAAGGGAGCAATCGACAGTAATACAGTCATGGTAGGGGACTTTAACACCCCATTGACATCAAGAGATAAACCTTTCAGACAGAAAGTCAACAAGGAAACAGCAGCCTTAAATGACAGATCAGATCAGAGAGATTTAATTGATATTTTAGAGCATTTCCCCCCAAAGCAGCAGAATATGCATTTTTTCTCAATTGCACATGGAACATTTTTCAAGACCGACCACACATTAGGCCACAAAACGAGTCTCAAGAAATTTAAGAAGACTGAAATCATGCCAAGGATCTTCTCTGACTACAATGGTATGACACTACATATCAACTACAGGAAAAAATAACTGGAAAATACACAAACACGTGGGGGCTAAATAACATGCTACTAAACAATGAGTGGATTATTAATGAGACCAAGGAAGAAGTCAAAAGATACCTAGAGACAAATGAAAATGAAGACACAACCCAAAATCTATGGGACACAGTGAAAGCAGTCCTAAGATGGAAATTCATAGCAAGACCAGTCCACCTCAAGAAACAAAAAAAACCTCAAACGATTTAATGATCTAACCCTATACCTAAAGGAACTAGAATATGAACAGCAAACAAAGCCCAAAGTAAGTAGAAAGAAGGAAATAATAAAGATCAGAGTGGAAATAAATGAAATAGAGTCTGAAAAAAATAAAGATCTGTGAAACCAAAAGCTGGTTCTTTGAGAAGATAAACAAAATTGATAAACAAAATTGATAAACCTTTAACTACACTCATCAAGAAAAAAAGAGGACCAAAATAAATAAATAAATAAATAAATGAAAGGGAAGAAGTGACAACTGATATCACAAAAAAAAATTTAAAAAAGATTATAAGAAAATACAACGAATACTTATAGTCCAACAAAGTCAACAATCTGGAAGAAATGGATAAACTCCTAGAAACATACAATCTTCCAAGGCTGAGTCAAGAAGAAACAGAAAATGTGAATAGACGGATAGTACCAATGAAATCGAACCATTAATCAAAACACTCCCCACAAACAGAAGTCCTGGACTGGATGACTTCACAGGTGAATTTTACCAAACATTTAAAGAAGAATTCGCATCTATCCTTCTCAAGCTATTCCAAAAAATTCAGAAGAGAGGCTCCCAAGCTCATTTTACGAGGTCAAATTTACCCTGATTCGAAAGCCAGACAAAGACATTACAAAAAAAGAAAATTAGAGGCCTACATCCCTGATAAACACGGATGGGAAAATCCTGAACAAAATATTAGCTTTGGGCAAGGGAAACAAAAGGAAAATTAAATAAATGGGACTACATAAAACTAAAAAGGTTTTGCACAACAAAAGTAACCATCAACAAAATGAAAAGACACCCTACGAAATGCGAGAAGATATTTCCCAACGACATCCGATAAGGGGTTAATAATCAAGATTTATAAAGAACGCGTGCAACTTAACACCCCCCCAAAATAACAATCCAATTAAAAAATGGGCAGAGGACGTGAATAGACATTTTTCCAAAGAGGACATACAGATGGCCATTAGACATGTGAAGAGATGCTCAAGGTCACTAATCATCAGGGAAATGTAAATGAAAACCACAATGAGATATCACCTCACACCTGTCAGAATGGCGACCATCAATAAATCAAGAAACCACAAGTGTTGGTCAGAATGTGAAGAAAAGGGAGCCCTCGTGCAGTGTTAAGGGGAGCGAAAATGGGTGCAGGCAGTATGAGAAACAGTTTGGGGTTTCCTCAAAAAAAATAAAAATAGATCTCCCTTATGACCCAGCAGTTCTACATGTGAATATTCATGCAAAGAAATCCAAAACACTAATTTAAAAAGACATGTGCATTCTTATGAAAACATATGCAGCCTTATTCACAATAACGAAGGTATGGAAGCTACCTAAGTCATCGATGGACGATTGGATAAAGAAGAGGTGGTACATATGTATAACGGAATATTATTTGGGCCTTAAAAGGAATGAAATCTCACGATTTGCAACAAATCGGTGGGCCTGGAAGGTATCGTGCTAAATGAAATAAGTCAGACAGAGAAGGACAAATACCACGTGATCTCATTTTTGGAATCTAAAGAACAAAACAGAAACAGAGTCATAGATGCAGGGAACAAGGTGATGGTTGCCAGATGAGAGGTGGGTGGCGGGTGAGAAAGGAAATAGTCACGGGGACATAAAATAAAGCATAGAGATGTAGTCAATAATATTGTAATAAGTGTATAGTGCCAGGTGGGGATAGACTGGTGTGGGGGATCACTTCGTAAATTTATCCCCATGTCTAACCATTTTGCTGTACACCTGAAACTAATATAACGTGATACTGAATGTTACGTGTAACTGAAAAATTAAAAAATGGAGGGAAGGTGAAGAGGAATAAGAGTTTCAGATTTCCGGATGTAAAAGAAGTAGGTCATGGGGATGTAACGGACAGCATAAGGAATACAGTCGGCAACATTGTAGCAGCGTTGTAGGGTGTAACATTGTTGCCGGACTTTTCGCGGTGATCACTCACTCGTGTGGATACATAAATGTTGCATTAAGTGTGCTGGATACCTGAAACTCTGTATGATCGTATGTTTACCACATTTCCGTGATCTTAAAGAAAGGGGAATCTCCCTGGAAAGCACTTAACATTTCGTACGTAGGCGCATTTTTCGGGGAAAGTGCTATAGCCGCCATCAGCATGTCAAAGGGGTTGCAAATGTAAAAAGGTAGGAATCTTAGTGCCAGGACATAAGCCCTCGAGGTCTTAGACCGGGCCTCGCAGGGGTTTAATGGGCGCTTTCTTATGGATACAGAGGTTCTAATCTTCAGGAAGGTTCTTTGAAGACATTATCAGTTACGCCCATTTTCCCCAGGCGGAAACGAGGAGGGGAAGAGTGGTTTGCACAAGGCGAGAGTCTCTAAGTGCTGCACGTACTACGGAGCGGCGATTCTAGGCCAAGGAGCGAGCGCGGCGCCGGGAGGCCCGCGCCGGCCGCGGCTCGGCAGCGCGGGCAGGTTCGCATCCCCGCCCGGCGCGGCTCGGGGGCGGCGCTGGGCCGCGGCGGGGAGGCAGCCGGCTCCCGGGGCCGGTCGCAACGCTCCCGGGCGCGCAGCTCCGCCCCACGCCGCCCGGCCCCGCCCCGGCCCGCTGCGGTCGGTATTGTCCGACGGTTCCCGGCGTCCCTCGGTTCCCCTCGGTACTTGTCGGCAATGATCGGGACTTTCTGACGTGCCCCCTGCTGTCTCTCGGCCGCCGTCCCCGCCACCGCCGCCTCACCCCCCCTCCCCGCCGCTCCTCTCCCCCTCCCGGCAGCCGGCCGGGCCGGAGCCTCCGGCGCTACGGGCCGGGCAAGATGGCGGCCTTCGGGATCCTGAGCTACGAGCACCGGCCCCTGAAGCGGCCGCGGCTGGGGCCTCCCGATGTGTATCCGCAGGATCCCAAGCAGAAGGAGGTGCGTGCATTCGCCGGGGCTCTCGCGGGCCCGCGGCCGGCGGTCAGCCCGGGAGGGGAGCAGCGAGCACGGAGGGGGGAGCCGGGGCGGGGCGGCTGGCGGAGCGAAAGTCCCGAAAGGGGCAAGAGTAAAGTGCATGGCTGCGCGTGGCACCCGGAGGGCGGGGGGTGCTTCCTGCGGTGGACGCGGGACGCCGGAGGGGCCGCGCCGCACGCGCCCCCCGCCACGCGCCCCTCGGAAAGTTGTGTGAGAGCCTGCAGCGCCGCGGCCGCGGCCGGCTCGCCGGGAAGAGTGATGTGCAGCGAGCGCTGGGTGACGCGGGAGCCGAGTGACGGTGGGCGCGAGGGTGGGGTCCAAACGAATCTCGGGGCCTACCTGCGAATAGCAACCTGAGCGGCTCAGCATCCTCCCACCTTGCCCGCTTCTCCCCTCCACCCCGCCTTCCCCTGCCAACCTTTCCCACCACCCAGCGCCCTAGGAAACAAAACGCTACAATGTTGCTTTCCTGCCTCAGGACGAACTCACGGCCTTGAATGTGAAACAAGGTTTCAATAACCAGCCTGCTGTCTCTGGGGATGAACATGGCAGTGCCAAGAACGTCAACTTCAATCCTGCCAAGGTGAGAAAAGCCTGCCAGGCTGAAGGAAAAGGCTGCAAGAATGTGAAAAGGAGCAAAGGCCCCGGGTCACGGAGACGTCCAGGGCCGACCTAAGTGGCTGAGTTTTCCTTTATAAGCTACTGCTCCCACAATGCTTGTCACTGGCCGGGCAGAGGCACGACCACCTCTCTGCCCTTTTTCCCCCAGATAAGCTCCAACTTCAGCAGCATTATTGCAGAGAAGTTACGTTGTAACACCTTCCCAGACACCGGTCGCAGGAAGCCCCAAGTGAACCAGAAGGACAACTTCTGGCTGGTGACTCCACGATCCCAGACTGCCATTAACACCTGGTTCACTGACCTGGCTGGCACCAAGCCACTCACACAACTAGCCAAGAAGGTGAGAGGTTGTTCCCTGTCCTCAGGCTGACCAAGTACCCTCTTAGTCTCAGACTGAGCTAATTGGCTGCCAGCTCATGGGGGTGATAGCGGTCTCATGATTTGCGATGTCCCATCAGGTCCCCATTTTCAATAAGAAGGAAGAAGTGTTTGGGTACTTAGCCAAATACACAGTGCCTGTGATGAGGGCCGCCTGGCTCATTAAGATGACCTGTGCCTACTATGCAGCAATCAGTGAGACCAAGGTTAAGAAGAGACATGTCATTGACCCCTTCATGGGTGAGTAACTCCTAATACCAGGGGTCCCACCACTGATGGCTTTAAGGAGTGATAGACCTTTGGCCGTCTGTATTCCTTGCTTCTGCTCGTACGTTGCATTCTCACAATCAGTGACCAGTGGCTAGCTGGGGTGTCTACTGTGTGCGTGTGCTGGCCTGTGACGATGACCAGCACCTAACCCCTGCCCTTCGGGAGCTTGCAGTCCAGTAGGGCTGCCAAGGCATGTGAGCGAATCCCATCATTAAATACGGAAAGCAGTGTGTGGCAAAACAGGAGGCAAAAGCTTCTTTGAGACTTCAGTGGACAGAAATATTACTTTCTTTTGGGGACCCCTGAGAAGGCTTTAGGAAGGTGGCATTTGACTAGAGCCTAAGAGGATAGATAGGAGTTAGAAGTACAGTTGTCTCCGCTAATCCAGGGGCGGACAGGCTCCAAGACCCCCAGTGGAGGCCTGAAACCATGGAGAGTTCCAACCCGCTAGATACTGTGTCTTTTCCTGTACATACAGACCCATGATAAAGTAATTTATCAGTTAGACACAGAGAAGAAACACAGTAACAAATAATGAAATAGAACAATTGTGACAATATACCGTAATCAAAGTTGTGTGAGAATGTGGTTTCTCTCTCTTGAAATATCTTATTGTACTGTACACGCCCTTCTCGTGACAATGCGAGGGGACACAGCACCTCCGTGATGAGGTGAAGTGAGGTGAATGATGTCCGCATCATGACGTACCGTTAGGCTGCTGTAGACCTTCTGACGATACGTCAGAGGGAGGATTATCTGCTTTGGGTGATCCTGCATCACGGAGCCCGACAATGTCAATGGCTGGGTATCAGGAACAGACAGTATCGATGGTCGAGGAAATTTAACATTTTTGGACCACAGTTGAGCATGGGTACCTGGAACCGCAGAAAGAAAAACTGCGGATGGGAGGGCTGCCATATCACGATTGGGGACAAGGTATGGGACAGAACGTGTTCTAAGCAGAGGGACAGTATATGATAGCCTTTTCCCATCTTTCCCTTAGAATGGACTCAGATCATCACGAAGTATTTGTGGGAGCAACTGCAAAAGATGGCTGAGTACTACCGGCCGGGGCCTGCGGGCAGTGGGGGCTGTGGTTCCACCATAGGGCCTTTGCCCCATGATGTAGAGGTGGCAATCCGGCAGTGGGACTACAACGAGAAGCTGGCCATGTTCATGTTTCAGGTAGGAAGTAGGGCTTGTCGTGTGGGGACATTGTGTTGAGCCTGATCACTCACTTTGCTGGTAGAGAACGGAATCCACCTGCCATCTTGCTCCGGTCGTGCTTGTCTCCATCCAGCCATTGACCTTATCTGCCTCATCCGTAATAGTCTCCGGGCCAAACTAATGCTCCCACCACCCCTGGCACCCACAGGATGGCATGCTGGACAGGCACGAGTTCCTGACTTGGGTTCTCGAGTGTTTCGAGAAAATCCGCCCTGGAGAGGACGAATTGCTTAAACTGTTGCTGCCCCTGCTGCTTCGAGTAAGGCCTGGGATTTGGGGGTTCAGGGAGGATGCAAGGAGGGATGACATGTCAGCACACGGTCCCTCGGGGAGAACTGGGGCTTCACTCGTCCTGTCTTTGCAGTACTCTGGGGAGTTTGTCCAGTCTGCATACCTCTCCCGCCGCCTCGCCTACTTCTGCACGCGGAGACTGGCCCTGCAGCTGGACGGCACCAGTAGTCACTCGTCTCACGTCATGTCTGCTCAGTCGACAAGCACACTGCCCACCGCCCCTGCCCCTCAGCCCCCAACTAGTAGCACACCCTCCACGCCCTTCAGCGACCTGCTAATGTGCCCTCAGCACCGCCCCCTGGTTTTCGGCCTCAGCTGTATCCTTCAGGTAGGCCGGGTGGGCCCAGGGGCGTACTGAGAGGCATCCCGACAGGAGCTGGGTGCGTGTCCTGGAGAACGGGGGTAATTGTGAATTGGAGGGGAGAGTCGGCACTGCCTACTTCCTTGGGGGTGATTGCTTGTCATTCTTGGGGGCTTCATTCCTTTCCACTTAGTTCTCTTCTGGGGCCAGGTAGTAGGGCTGAAGGCTTTTAGGAGAGTGGGTGTGGGGAGGGCCTCGGGGATGGAGTGATGCTACCCAGGGACTCAGAATTACTTTGGATCAGTGCTCTTAAGGCCTGGCCTTGCAACAGGTGGCATTCTGGACCGGAGGCCCTGGTCACTGAGTTTCGCTTCCGGTTCCTTTCTGGCAGACCATCCTCCTCTGCTGTCCCAGTGCCCTGGTCTGGCACTACTCGCTGACTGATAGCCGAATTAAAACCGGCTCACCGCTTGATCACCTACCGATCGCCCCCTCCAACCTGCCCATGCCCGATGGCAATAGTGCCTTCACTCAGCAGGTAAGTCGGACTGATCGCCTGGTACCCCCAGGTAAGGGGGCTAGGCCCAGTTGCACTTTTGGAAGTAGTGACTCAGAGTGTGGCACTGGAGCCTGGGGCCCTGGCCTCTTGCTCTCCTTGGTACATCCTTAAAGCCATCCTTTTCGGTGTCGCAGGTCCGTGCAAAGTTGCGGGAGATTGAGCAGCAGATCAAGGAGCGAGGACAGGCTGTTGAGGTTCGCTGGTCTTTTGATAAGTGCCAGGAAGCAACTGCAGGTGGGTGCCGGGGACGGGTAGTAAGAAGGACATTTGGGGAAAGGGCGAGGAGGCGAGGACACACGGGTCTGAGAGCCGGGTTGCAGCAGGCTTCCGAAGGTCCCCTTTGCCACTTTTGTTGCACAGGCTTCACCATTGGACGGGTGCTCCACACTTTGGAGGTGCTGGACAGCCATAGCTTCGAGCGCTCTGACTTCAGCAACTCCCTCGACTCCCTTTGTAACCGAATCTTTGGCCTGGGGCCTAGCAAGGATGGGCACGAGGTAAGCAAGAAGGGACACCGAGTAAGTAGCAAACAGTGCAGGGAGGCGTGGCGAGGTGTGGGGGCCGCGGCGTGTCTGAGCAGACAGCCCACTGGCCCAGGGCGTGTGAGGACGGGACCTGTTCTTTAAGAAGGTGGAGCTCGGTTTCCGGTCCCCAGCGCCACCGTACTCATCCCTGTCCTCCTTTGGTCCCCAGATCTCGTCAGACGATGATGCTGTGGTAGCACTACTGTGCGAATGGGCTGTCAGCTGCAAGCGTTCGGGTCGGCACCGTGCCATGGTGGTGGCCAAGCTTCTGGAGAAGAGACAGGCAGAGATTGAGGCCGAGGTTGGGGGTGGAGATCAAAGAGCGCGCTTGGCCGGTGGGGCGGTGGCAGGCGGCTGGGGTCGGTGACGCTTGAGCTGATAGGGGGACCAAAGTGGAAGTTGTGATGATAAAGAAGTGCTAGAGAGAGCCGACGGGGAAAGTCGAGGACAACAGGCAAAAGTAGAAAGCAGTGGACCGCTGTCGGAGCTAGAGTCACCATCAAGGCTCCGGTCGGGAGGCGAAGAAGAACATGGAGGTCACGGGCAGCGGGCGTGGAGAGCTGGGGGTGGACGCACACGGGAGGGGGAGGGGCTCTGTGCGTCCTACACTGTGATGACGAAGGAGCGCGAGATGGGGACAGCAGCCCTGCAGCTTGTCCTCTCTTACAGCGCTGCGGAGAATCCGAAGGCGCCGATGAAAAAGGTTCCATCGCCTCTGGCTCCCTTTCTGCTCCCAGTGCTCCCATTTTCCAGGATGTCCTCTTGCAGTTTCTGGACACACAGGCTCCCATGCTGAGTATGGACCCCTGCCACCCTCTGCTTACCTCGGCCTAGACTCAGTTACCTGCTACTGTCATCAGAAAGCATAATCAAGGGCCTTCTGGTATATATTTCTGTCTGGGGCTCTACGCAGAATGACTTTTGGACGTGATTCTAGTCTTTGGTCATCTTCTAGTTTAACGGCGTAGAGAAAAAGAATAAAAACCAGAAGGTGCCATCAAAGCATTGTCACGGATCCTTTGTGGCAGAGATGCCCTATTCCTTGATGAGCTGGTGGGGGGGGCAGGAGGTGGGGTACCCCACCACGCTTCGTCCCCCAGCAGTTTTTGGCTTGGGTTTGTCCACGTTTTGTTTTCGGTGGTTCGTCCTGCCTCCCACACGCAGAGCGTGCCTCGGGCGTGTCCCTGCCTCGTGCACGTGGCCTCCGTGCTCCCCTAACTTGGCTCTTCTCATTGCCTCCCGTCCAGCGGACCCCCGGAGTGAGAGCGAGCGGGTGGAGTTCTTTAACTTGGTGCTGCTGTTCTGTGAACTCATCCGACATGATGTTTTCTCCCACAACATGTACACTTGCACACTCATCTCCCGAGGGGACCTGGCCTTTGGAGCCCCTGGGCCCCGGCCCCCGTCTCCCTTCGACGACCCTGCTGATGACCCGGAGCGCAAGGAGGCTGAGGGCAGCAGCAGCAGCAAGCTGGAGGTGAGCAGGCTCCTCCTGGCCTGTGACGGCTTCCTCCCCTGTTCCCATCCTCCTGGTCCCCACAGTCCCCCAATCATGAGGGTAGTGTCTGCTCAGTGCCTCACGGTTTACCAGGCACTGTCGCATTGTTCTTTTCCCTTCGCTCCCCACGACCGCAGTATGAGGTAGCTGTATCCCCATTCTCAAGCTGAAGGAAACAGGTCCCCTCCCTCCAACTCCCCTGCCACTTTTCCTAGATGGGGGAGCAGTTCCCAGGGGCTCAAGCCCCTGTGCTTGTGTTCTGTGCCCTCAGGATCCGGGGCTCTCAGAGTCCATGGACATTGACCCGAATTCCAGCGTGCTCTTCGAGGACATGGAGAAGCCGGACTTCTCAGTGAGTCCGAGTCCACTGCGCGAGACCTCAGCTCCCAAGGTTCCTCTACATCTCCTCGTGTCCCCTGGACCTTGTGTCCTCTAAGTGGCCCCCCTCTTCTCCCCTTTCTCAGCTGTTCTCCCCAACTATGCCCTGCGAGGGGAAGGGCAGCCCGTCCCCTGAGAAAGCAGACGTGGAGAAGGACGTGAAGCCACCCACCAAGGAGAAGCTGGAAGGGACTCTGGGGATCCTGTATGACCAGCCACGCCACGTGCAGTATGCCACGCACTTCCCCATCCCCCAGGTACTGTGTCCAGCACCTGGCCCCCAGCCGTCTTGAGCCCACAGACTGTGCAGAGGGGTTGGTGCCACTGGAGAGGGTGCGGTGCGCCGGGCAGGGCCGGAGCGCTTGGCCGCCGAGGGTGTGGCGCGTGCTCATGAGAGGAGGGATGAGACCGTGCCCGGGTCTGATGGTGCCGCCATGCTGCATGCAGGAGGAGTCGTGCAGCCATGAGTGCAACCAGCGGCTGGTCGTACTGTTTGGGGTGGGAAAGCAGCGGGACGATGCGCGCCATGCCATCAAGAAGATTACGAAGGACATCCTGAAGGTTCTGAACCGCAAGGGGACCGCAGAGACCGGTGGGTTCCAGGCTCCCCCAGCAGACCTCCCCCGAAGGGCGCCCTACGCAGCGTTCCCCTCCCCAGCGCAGGGCGCTCCCGGTCTCGTCCCAGTGTCCTGTCTCTTGGGGTCCCCTGAGGGCTCTAGTCCTTTTGAAACTTGTCCCCTTTCCCTCCTCTGCAGACCAGCTTGCTCCTATTCTGCCTCTGGACCCTGGAGACCTGACATTCTTAGGTACCTTGCAGTAAGCCCCGGGCCGCCCGCTCTGCTCTCCCTCCGCCCTCAGCCTGGCGCCCCCCTGCACACTCCTCTAAGGCCCACCTGGTTGCCCCTTCACCCCGCCCCCAGTCCTCCCTGTTCCCTCCCTCCCCGACCCCGTTCCCTCCCCACCTACCCACCCATAGCATCCTCTCCACACCCCCCTTCCCCACCCGCAGTCAACCAGTTATCTTTCCTCTCCTGCCTGGTCCCTTTCAACCATGCCCTCAGGTGGGGAGGACGGGCAGAAGCGGCGCCGCAACCGGCCGGAAGCCTTCCCCACCGCCGAAGACATCTTTGCCAAGTTCCAGCACCTTTCACACTACGACCAGCACCAGGTCACGGCGCAGGTGCGGGCCTCAGCCAGCCCCCTGCCCGCACTCTGGCGTCCTGTCCCATTTCCCTTTCCTCGCCGCCCCCCCAGACAGGCTAAGCCTCCCGGCGTCATCCCCTCCCACCGCCATCCTTTCCTCCCCGCCTCCCCCTCGCCGCTCCCGGATCACTTCCACTGCCCTCGGCAGGTCTCCCGGAACGTTCTGGAGCAGATCACGAGCTTCGCCCTCGGCATGTCGTACCACCTGCCTCTGGTGCAGCACGTGCAGTTCATCTTCGACCTCATGGAGTACTCCCTCAGCATCAGCGGCCTCATCGACTTCGCCATTCAGGTGCGGAAGTCGGGGCGACGAGGGTGGAGGAAGGGCTTGGCCGTGCAGGTCGAGGAGCACGGACTCGAGGTGTGGGCCAGAGCCCCAGGCTGTTTGGAGGGGCAAGAAGGCTAGCGAGGGGGACTGGACCGGGAGCCGAGACCGGAGCCGAGACGGCAAGAGTGGCGGCTCAGGTTCTCCCCGGGGAGGCTCAGGAGAGACTATAGCGAGACGCACAGACTGTCCTCCCGCTGTGAACTCCACAGACATGTGTCCTGGACCCTGGGTGCATCGTGGATGCCGTTCATAGAATAAAGGACAGTGGCCCGTGGCAACAGTGCCCTCCCGCACCGAGGCAGCTCCAGCGGGGGTGGGGGGCCGGGCCCGGACCCACCACTCTGTCCGAAGGCGGGGCCCTTCCGCAGTGCGGGCCGCTGTCTCATTCCACGCCCCCACTCACTCCGCTAGCTTCTGAACGAACTGAGCGTAGTGGAGGCCGAGCTGCTGCTCAAGTCCTCGGACCTCGTGGGCAGCTACACGACCAGCCTGTGCCTGTGCATCGTGGCCGTCCTGCGCCACTACCACGCCTGCCTCATCCTCAACCAGGACCAGATGACACAGGTCTTCGAGGGGTAAGCGGGGCTCCAGGGGCACCGAAATGCGGGCGGAACGGGCCTGTGAAGGACACGCGGCTCTCTCACGGTGGGAAGCACGCGCCATTGGCAGTGGGGGGGGTCGTATTGCCAAGAGACTTGAATCTGTGTCCTGGTACCTTCACGCCCCAGCCCCTGCACACGATCTGGTGACCCTCCTGACCTTGCCCCCTCGTGCCAGGCTGTGTGGCGTAGTGAAGCATGGGATGAACCGGTCGGACGGCTCCTCTGCAGAACGCTGTATCCTTGCTTATCTCTATGATCTCTACACTTCCTGTAGCCATTTAAAGAGCAAATTTGGGGAGCTTTTCAGGTAAGAGAGGTGGGAGGTAAGAGGTAGGGAGGGGGACGTCGGGAGCAGAGCACATCCCAGGACCCCGGTCTCTCTGCAGGGGCGCTTGAGGTCTGTCCTCCACATGCTCTTGGGGTCCCGAGAGCGGGCCTTCCTCCTCGCCGGCCTTGCCCCAGCCCACCTGCGTGGGCCCACACCCCTCCTCCCTGGGTTCCTTCCTTGCCCGGTCTGCTTCGTCCCATCTCCCTTTTTCTTGTCCCAAGGTCCCTCATCGCTCACTTTCTCCTTTCTCCTTTTCTCCCCCTCGCCGACCATCCCTCCACCTCACCAGACCTTCAACACTACTATCTCCTTCCCCCACCCCTGCAGCGACTTCTGCTCCAAGGTCAAGAACACCATCTACTGCAACGTGGAACCGTCAGAATCCAACATGCGCTGGGCGCCCGAGTTCATGATCGACACCCTGGAGAACCCGGCAGCTCACACCTTCACCTACACGGGGCTGGGCAAGAGTCTCAGCGAGAACCCTGCTAACCGCTACAGCTTCGTCTGCAATGCCCTCATGCACGTCTGCGTGGGGCACCATGATCCCGATAGGTACGGGGCCCACTGAGCGGGGGACGGGTGCTCCGCCCCCTGTGGAGAGGGATGAGATGCCCGCGAGGTTCCGCATCCTTGGTCGTCACGGGGTGCAGAGGAAAAGCCAGTGAGTCTGAGGCTTTGCGGAACAGTTTTTCCTGAGGGCATTTGGACTTCTCTCCAGGGTGAATGACATCGCGATCCTGTGTGCAGAGCTGACCGGCTACTGCAAGTCACTGAGTGCGGAGTGGCTGGGGGTCCTTAAGGCCTTGTGTTGCTCTTCCAACAATGGCACCTGTGGCTTCAATGATCTTCTCTGCAACGTGGATGTGAGACATGGCAGGGTCCTGCCGGGCCATGGGGCACTTAGCAGGGCGGGGCCTGGTCCCTGTACTCAGGGTGGTCCAGGGACAGAGTTTTGTGGAGTGGAGGCACTCTGTCTCCACACTGACTCATGATGTCTGACTGCTTCTTCCTCCAGGTCAGTGACCTGTCTTTTCATGACTCCCTGGCGACTTTTGTCGCCATCCTCATCGCTCGCCAGTGTTTGCTCCTAGAGGATCTGATCCGCTGTGCCGCCATCCCTTCGCTCCTTAATGCCGGTGAACCAGCAATCCGGAACCCCTAGAATTTCTGGACCCCAGATTCCAGTGCACACTTGGTGGTTGCACTCTCAGTGCTCAGTGTGGGGCTCCCTGGCGTCACCAGAGGCCGGTCCCATTCTGTGCCTCAGTCTGGGGGAACCTCTTTCTAACTCTGACCTTCCCTTCTTGCGAGCCTTCCAGGAAGTCCCCTTTTTCTCTCCTTTTGCCTGACTTCATCTCCTTTTAGCCACCTGCCCCCCAAGTTCACGTACACTCCGCTTTCATCCTGTCTGATTGGCCTCATCTTCGTTTCTTTAGCTTGCAGTGAACAGGACTCCGAGCCGGGGGCCCGGCTTACCTGCCGCATCCTCCTCCACCTTTTCAAGACACCTCAGCTCAATCCTTGCCAGTCAGATGGAAGTAAGTGACCCAGTCCAAACTACTCTACCCCCCTCCGGCCTTTCTACTCTGCCTCCCTGACTTCAAGCTCCCTCCACAGACAAGCCCACTGTCGGAATCCGCTCCTCCTGTGACCGCCACCTGCTGGCTGCCTCCCAGAACCGCATCGTGGACGGCGCTGTGTTCGCTGTTCTCAAGGCCGTGTTTGTACTCGGTACGGGGGAGGAGGGGCGCGGGGCCAGAGTGTGTGCAGGGTGGAGTGCCAGCTAAGCTACAGAGGGCAGTCTTTCTCTGCCCCGAAGGTGGTCCTCCAGAGTTTCGGGGAGGAAGTGTATTTCTGTCCCATGGGGCGGGATTTGCGGAGTCGCTGCCTCTGTGGGT
The DNA here is from genome assembly GCA_028627145.1 of Eidolon dupreanum. NCBI lineage: Eukaryota > Metazoa > Chordata > Mammalia > Chiroptera > Pteropodidae > Eidolon > Eidolon dupreanum. Next base: position 100,065,541 of record CM053505.1, read on the forward strand.
CCGGGGTGGCTGTGTGCACAGTGTTCGGATCTCACGCTGCTCTCCCTATCTCCTGCCCGCGGACCACAGGGGATGCGGAACTGAAGGGTTCAGGCTTCACTGTGACAGGAGGAACAGAAGAACTTCCAGAGGAGGAGGGTGGAGGTGGTGGTGGCGGTCGGAGGCAGGGTGGCCGCAACATCTCCGTGGAGACAGCCAGTCTGGATGTCTATGCCAAGTACGTGCTGCGCAGCATCTGCCAGCAGGTCAGTCTCTCCTCCCCCCAGACGCCTCAACGTAACATGGTCGTGCTACCTCCTTCCCACACACTGTGTCTCTCAGTGGCCCCCAGCCCGTCCCTCTCTCTCCCGACCCCCTCCCTGGTTGCCCCAGTCCCCTGATGGTCAGTTTCCACAGGAATGGGTAGGAGAACGCTGCCTTAAGTCGCTGTGTGAGGACAGCAATGACCTACAAGATCCAGTGCTGAGTAGCGCCCAGGCCCAGCGCCTCATGCAGCTCATCTGCTACCCACACCGGCTGCTGGACAGCGAGGACGGGGAGAACCCCCAGCGGCAGCGCATTAAGCGCATTCTGCAGGTAGGCCACAGGGATGCGGGCCTTGGCGGGTGCGAGGTGGCCCGAGCCCCAGGTGGGAGCATGGGAACCTTGACAGGAAAAGAACAGGAGTCAAGTGGGAAGATGAGCAAGGGTGTGGGCGAGAGGCGCTGAGAAGCAGCTGCAGCCTGGCTGTAGGAGGGAAGGCCAAACGGTCTGTGCCCTGGAGTCTGCCGGCAGGCAGGGCGCAGCTCTGGCTGGAGCGGGCTGCAGCTTATCAGTGCGCGCAGAGCATCTGGGAGGCCCAGTGTGCCGCCCGGCATGTTTTACAATTTGGTCCTAGCTCGGTAATGAATGTGGACACTACTGAGCAGCTGCTACCCACGGAGTGTTTGCTTCCTGCTGGGTGCTGTGCTCGGTACTCCATGCGCATTTTCTCATTTAATCTTCACGACCCACAAAGTAAGTTCGAGTGTCCCTGTTGGACCAGTGAGGAAATCGAGGCCTAGAAAGGTTAAATAACTTGCCCAGGGTCACAGAGCGAGCGAGCTGAGTCAGTGTGAGGCAAGGTACATGTGTGCCCTTTCCACTTTGTCACCGACATTCCGGTGAAGGCTGGAAAAATAAAGCCATTGAGGTAAAGGAATGACGTGGCTTCAGCTGAGAGCATGTAATGCCCAAGAGAGATTAGCTAACAGTGGCCTTGAGGTCTGTACAGGACTTCGAGCAGCTAGCTTGAAATAGGAGAAACAGGCTTCGATTTCAACATCAAGGGTTCAGGTAAAGCATTAAGTGAACTTCCTCGTGCTAAGGAGTGTGAGACCCTGGACCAGGAAACCAAGAGAGATGAAAGCCGTTCCGGAAGCACTTTTAAAACAGGAACGATTTAGGATTATTTAGGTGTAGCCTTTCCTAGAGACGGGTCCATAGAAGCCCTTTTAGGTATATGATTTAAGGTTATGACGGATCAGGAACTGGCATTGGGGACTCGAGTGGCTGTGGTGACACGATGATGACCAACTTGGGCGTGGGGTCTCTATCACAGAACTTGGACCAGTGGACCATGCGCCAGTCTTCCTTGGAGCTGCAGCTCATGATCAAACAGACCCCAAACAATGTGAGTGGTGCGCGGGCCCATGTGTCAGGAGCTGGGCCGCTGAAGAACCTAGTAAGCCCCGGGGATTGTCAGATAAGAGAAGACGGGAAGAAGGCAGACATTTGGAGGCAATGATAAGGGAAGTGGGCCGGGAGCATTGTCTCTGAGCTCTGGGGAAGGTTGGCGGTGCTGGTGCAGGCCACTCCTGTGACCACAACTTCTAGGACCTGTGTAAAGGAGAAGTGGGGGAAATGGGAGCAATGTGGAGGTGCTGGGGGACGCGACCCCCAGCGGAGTGGTGTCCCCCACCCTCCTACCCACCTTCCATCTCTCCTTCCATCGGTTTCCCTTCACTCCTGGCCACCTGTCTAGCATCTCGGTGCCTCCCCTCCTTCCCAGGAGATGAATTCCCTCTTAGAGAACATCGCCAAGGCCACCATCGAGGTTTTTCAGCAGTCAGCGGAGACAGGGTCATCTGGAAGCGCTGCGAGCCACATGCCCAGTGGCAGCAAGACAAAGCCCGTTCTCAGGTGGGGGAGACCCATGTTAGCACCCATCCCCTTCACGTTCCTCTGCCAGCAGTGACGTCATGACGTCAGCTGCACGGACAGACATGCCGGGCACGGCCATCGGGAACAGGGAAGGGTGGACTGTCCCACCCATGCCTGCCTCCTCCGTAACCCGGTGCACTGCATGTGTCGTCCAGCTCTCTGGAGCGCTCTGGTGTCTGGCTGGTGGCCCCTCTCATTGCCAAACTGCCCACGTCAGTCCAGGGGCACGTGCTGAAGGCTGCGGGGGAGGAGCTCGAGAAGGGCCAGCACCTGGGCTCCTCCTCCCGCAAAGAGCGTGATCGGCAAAAGCAGAAGAGGTAGGGTGGCGCGGGGAGACCCGAGGGTGGGGAGCAGCAAGGTTGAGGCTGAGGGGTGAAGAGAAAATCCATGGTGGAGCGGGGAGTCGGACGGCAGGAGGGCACGTGGCTGGGCCGGAGGCTCACTCGGCATCTCCAGCGCGCCATCCTGCTCTTGTTCTTGTCTGTCCTCCCCCGGTCTGCAGCATGTCCCTGTTGAGTCAACAGCCCTTCTTATCCCTGGTGCTGACATGCCTGAAAGGGCAGGATGAGCAGCGCGAGGGACTCCTTACCTCCCTCTACAGCCAGGTGCACCAGGTACAGGCCGCGGAGCTGCGGATGAGGGAAGAGAAGGGTGCACCCAAAAGGCCCCCGTGTGCGCAGAACCTTTACCGCTTGCCCGTGACACCTTTGTGCTCTGGAGTGCAAATGGGGTCAGTGAGCTGTGTCATACTCGTCTCCTTGTTTCTGTGTTAGATTGTGACCAACTGGCGAGATGGCCAGTACTTAGATGATTGCAAACCGAAGCAGCTAATGCATGAGGCCCTCAAACTGCGGCTCAACCTGGTGAGCGGGGGCCGGCGCTGAGCGGAGGGGTGGGGTCGGGCTGCTGGGGGTGAGGACAGGGGCCCTGGGCTATTCTGGGGCTTCAGCCATTCACCCAGATGTCCCAAAGGACATGGGACCCAAAGGTGGTTAGGGAGACTGGGTCCTGGCAGGGACTGTGCCTCAGTTATCCTCGATTCTGACTGGGCCCTAGAAGACCTGCAATGGCATTTCAGAATTTTGAGTAGAATCCTAGACGTCCTTTAGCCCAAGTCCCGTCATTTTACAAGTAAGGAAACTGAGGCCCAGAGACGTCGCCAACTATTAAGTCGTTGGCCCGAGACCATGTGGCCAGTCATAGGTGCAACTGAAACGCTGGTCTCAGGTGTCTCGACTCCAGCCAAGCCAGGTTCCGATTAAACTGTCCCTTCAATGCCGGACTCTGCCCCACGTGGTCTGAGCTGTCGCGGCCCCGGCAGGTGGGCGGCATGTTTGACACGGTGCAGCGCAGCACCCAGCAGACCACGGAGTGGGCCGTGCTGCTCCTGGAGATCATCATCAGCGGCACTGTGGACATGCAGTCCAACAAGTAAGGCCCCCGCCGCCCCCCGCCTGTGCTGCTCTGAGGCCTCGGGGGGGACGTCATGGGCACCGCGCCACGGCCACCCCGAGGCCTCTGGCCGCCTTCACTTGTCTTCTCCCCCTTCCGCCCTGGCTTCTGCCTCAGTGAGCTCTTCACCACGGTGCTGGACATGTTGAGCGTGCTCATCAACGGGACCCTGGCTGCGGACATGTCCAGCATCTCCCAGGGCAGCATGGAGGAGAACAAGCGTGCCTACATGAACCTGGTGAAGAAGCTGCGGGTGAGTGGCGTGGGTGACGCCGAGGCTCGGGGGACTGGAATCTTCTTAGCCCCTGTCCTCTGACCTCGCGGTGGTGGCCGTTCAGCCCTGGGGACTTTGCTCTGGTCAGAGCCTCCACCCTTCCCTTCCATGTTTGTTTTCTTTGTTATTCACGCAGCAAGGATTTACTGTCTCCTTCCTGCTGGGCTGTGCTGTCCCCTGAGACCTCCCCTCTCCGTTTCTGTATCCTTGAACTCATGTCCCATCTTCCTGTGTCTGCAGAAGGAGTTGGGGGAGCGCCAGTCAGACAGTCTGGAAAAGGTTTACCAGCTGCTGCCACTGCCCAAGCAGACCCGAGATGTCATCACCTGTGAGCCACAGGGCTCCCTCATTGACACCAAGGGCAACAAGATTGCTGGCTTTGATTCCATTTTCAAGAAGGAGGCAGGTTCCTTTGTCTTTCTGACCCCCCTACCCCGTTCCCCTCTGCACAAGAGTCGTCAGGCCGAGGCGTCCACGGGCTCGGGGTTGTTAGCTCATCACTTCACCCGCCCTACATTCCTTCTCCCCATTTCAGGAGTCTCACCCTCTTTCCTCCGTCTCTCCCTCACCCCCACCCAGGGCTCAGCACCCCTACCCGCCTGCTCACATAGCACCTACTTCTCAGCTCCCCACCCTCTTCTTCCCTCTGCCGTGCCTGCCTCCTGCCCTCCACCCCTGCCCGCACCCCACCCTCTGTCTTGCTAACAGCCCATATGTCCTCCATCTCTGCACAACTTTGTTTCCCTTCTCTCCGTCAGTTGCAGTATTCGTTGAGTGGCCAGACCACTGTGCGGAGGAGAGAGGTAGAGGAAAAAGAGGGTGCAGACTTAAAACTCCGAGGTCCCACCCATGGGCGGATGCAGTCTCGCCCTGGCCCATCTATGTCTGTCTTTCTGTCTCTCTGGTTCTCACTCTCACTTTGCCTGTTTCTCTCTCCACCCATTTCCGTGGTGTCTGTCTATCTCTCTCTCCTTGCCTGTCTCTCTCTTCTGCTCTTCTCTCTCCCTGTTTCTATCTCTCTTCTTACGAATGTCACTATCTGTCTCTCTGCTGCCCCCATGATTGCCTTGTCACCTCTTACTCTCTCTCTTCCACGTGCATGTGTGGCGTCCGTGTCCACCTGTCTTTCTCTCGGCATCTGCCCTGAACCTGCCCGTGACTTTCTCTGATGGCTGGTGGGTAATTCTCCTCTCCTCCGCAGCTCACTGTTTCTCATTTTCTCCGGAGCAGGGTCTACAGGTTTCCACCAAACAAAAGATCTCTCCCTGGGATCTGTTTGAGGGCTTGAAGCCATCAGCGCCACTGTCCTGGGGCTGGTTTGGCACAGTCCGGGTGGACCGCCGAGTGGCCCGAGGCGAGGAGCAGCAGCGCTTGCTGCTGTACCACACGCACCTGAGGCCCCGGCCGCGGGCGTATTACCTGGAGCCACTACCGCTGCCGCCAGAGGATGAGGAGCCCCCTGCTCCCGCCCTGCTGGAGCCGGAGAAGAAGGCTCCAGAGCCCCCCAAGGCTGAGAAGCCTGGGGCTGCTCCAGCCAGCACTGAAGAGCGCAAGAAGAAGTCTACGAAGGGCAAGAAGCGCAGCCAGCCAGCTGCCAAGACGGAGGTGACTGCCACCCCTTGACGCTTCTTCCGCAGCGCCCCCTCTGCCATTCTGTCCAGGTTTTGGCTTGTGGGCGGGGTGGGGGGGCGGGGTGCCCTTGGAGTCATCGGAGTCTACCAGGTGGACCTGCTGCCCGGCTCCCGTCCATTCTGGCACAGCTCACCCCAGTGTCAAGTGTCGTTCCCTTCCTGCTCTGCCATCCCCACAGGACTATGGAGTGGGCCCCGGGCGGAGTGGCCCGTACAGCGTGACAGTGCCTCCAGACCTGCTGCACCACACTAACCCTGGCTCCATACCCCACCTGAGCTACAGGCAGGGTTCCATCGGCCTGTACACACAGAACCAGCCGCTGCCTGCAGGTGCGTGCCAGCGCGGGGCAGGGGCTTCCCTGGGCATCCCTCTCACCTCTGACCTGCCAGGGGGAGCAGGACGCTGCGCTGGGGCTGCAGGGCCGAGGAGCCCGGAGAGCTCAGCCTGCTCTGCTGTCCAGGCGGCCCGCGTGTGGACCCGTACCGGCCCCCGCGCTTACCGATGCAGAAGCTGCCGGCGCGTCCCCCGTACCCAGGAGTGCTGCCTGCCACCATGACAGGCGTCATGGGCCTGGAGCCATCCTCTTACAAGACCCCCGTGTACCGACAGCAGCAGCCTGCGGTGCCTCAAGGACAGCGCCTTCGCCAACAGCTCCAGGCAAAGATAGTGAGAGGGGCAGTAGGGAGGGCCCTCGGGGAGAGGGGCATTTGAGGGTCCCAGGACTGAGGAGACGCTTGGGACCTTCACAAGGACGCGCCAACCAGGAGATTCGGGCACCGAGACGGCGGAAGGCGTTGCCCGAGGTTGACTTGGTGTCTTTCCCCCTTCAGCAGAGTCAGGGGATGCTGGCCCAGTCGTCTGTGCACCAGATGGCCTCCAGCTCTTCGTACGGCTTGCCGACATCCCAGGTGAGGGTCAGGCCGCGGACGGTGGGGACCCGAGGCACCCTGCCCTGCTCGCTGTCGGCCCTGACGCTGTCCCCCTACACCGTCCAGGGCTACACTCCCTATGTGTCTCACGTGGGATTGCAGCAACACACGGGGCCTGCCAGCACCATGGTGCCATCCAGCTACTCCACCCAGCCTTATCCGAGCGCCCACCCAGCTGCCAACCCTGCTCTCGTAGACCCTGCTCGCCACCTGCAGCAGCGCCCCAGCGGCTACGTGCACCAGCAGGCCCCCACCTACGGACATGGGCTGGCCTCCACTCAGAGGTACCCAAGGGAGCGGGTGGCTGTAAGGACACTGGGGTATGAAGGAGCACTCAGACCTTCTAGAGACATCAAGAATATTTACCTGGGTACAAAACACTGGAGCTAGAAGGGACCCTGGTGACCCATAGCCTCACACTTCCTTTCCCAGCATTTCTTCGAGGCCCAGAGAGGGGAAATCGTTTATGTGATGGTGATAGGGGACAGTCGGGTGGTCCTGAGGCAAAGTCCTTTGCTTAGCAGTGTGGGTTAACTGCCCATTGTGTGGCTGGGGAGACGAGACTTACGCAGCGGAACTCTTACAGCACAGTCTAAGACGTGAGCACGTATGCAGCTGTGTGCTGTGAAAAAACACGGGGATCCGGGAGACGTGGGGTGCTCCTGCTGTGAGCCTGAGTCCTCAGAGCAGGCATCCCAAGGGAGGGCAGACTTGCGGTGGCCTTAGAAGGATAACTGTGGTTTGGATCTGTGGAGAAGAGGGGACAGAAAGCGGTTCCAGGAAGAGACGTAGCATGAACACAGACATGGGGACCCGCCTGAGGAGGGTGGCTGGGAGGACAGGTAGGAGAAGAGGCTGGGCGGGGGTGAACCCCGTGGCAGGGAAGCGGTGGGGGAGGCTGGGCGTGGGCCAAAGGAAGAGTGCCTTGAATGCGCATGGACCACTGAGACTGTGTCCCCAGAAGGGCTCTTGGGATGAGGAAGGTGACGTGACGTGTTGGGCGTGCCGCGAGTTGAACATGGGATGCGTGGGCAGCATGCATAGGGACGGTGCAAGGAGGCTGGAGACGCGCTTGGCCAGTGTCATGTGCAGCGGACGTGCAGACTGGGGTGACGCAGGTGGAAGGCGCAGTAGAAGTCGGTCGGTAAGCCTCGGATACATCACTGGGGAGCAGTGCCGAGGACAGGAGCCTCCGTGGCTACTCATAAAATCCTTGCTTCGGGTGAGGACCGCTTCATTTAGGAAAATTTCTAAAACAGAATTGAAAAATCCCTAACTGTGAAGTTATGGACCACTAGGATAGGCTCTTGTCTTTGCCCGTCACTCCCGACTTCAAAGGCTGTCTGAACCCAAAAGGGGCTCTTCTGCTCGGTGACGGGAGGCCTGAATGAGATGACTTGCCCAGGTGTCTTGCCGGTCAGGCCCCGGGCCTTCTTGTCTGCCTCTCTCCGCCCCGCGGCTTGACATCTGGGCTTCCGTGTGTGTCAGGTTCGCTCACCAGACACTGCAGCAGACACCCATGATCGGCACGCTGACTCCGCTGGGTGCGCAGGGTGTCCAGGCTGCCATCCGCTCGGCTCCCATCCTGCCTGAGCAGCAGCAGCAGCCGCAGCAGCAGCAGCCAGCGTCACAGCCGCAGCCACAGCCATCGCAGCAGGCCCCGCAGCAGCCGCAACAGCAGCAGCAGCAGCCACAGCCGCAGCCGCAGCAGCAGCCCCCGCAGCCGCAGCCGCAGCCACAGCCGCAGCAGCAGCAAGCGCACCAGCAGCAGCAGCAGCAGTACCATATCCGGCAGCAGCAGCAGCAGCAGCAGCAGATCCTGCGGGTAAGGCCCGGGACTTCAGAGGGCCCGAGACGACGAGAGCCCCAGACGGATGGAAGACGGAGAGAGGGCAGTGGACCAAGAGTCCTCTCCACGCCACTTCTTCCCCGCTGTCCTGAGAAGTGTCTCATATGTTCCCACAGCAGCAGCAGCAGCAGCAGCAGCAACAGCAGCAGCAACAGCAGCAGCAGCAGCAGCAGCAGCAGCAACAGCAGCAGCAGCAGCAGCAACAGCAGCAGCAAGCGCACCAGCAGCAGCAGCCGCAGCAGTCAGCTCCTCCCCAGCCGCAGCCGCAGTCCCAGCCCCAGGTAGGTGCCAGACCGCAGCCCCAGGCTCGGACGGACAGCCGTGCAGGTTGGGCGTGCAACTAGGGGGGACATTGTGCTGCTGGACAGAAGTGGGAGTCCAAACCGGATGCTCTCAAAAGGGGTCGGGAGATAACGATGGACGAGAAAGTGGAATGTTCAAGTGCAAGGTCGGAGTTCGATCTTGCGCTTGCCGTTTCCGCCCCAGTTCCAGCGGCAGGGGCTGCAGCAGACGCAGCAGCAGCAGCAGACGGCGGCTCTGGTCCGGCAGCTCCAGCAGCAGCTCTCCAGTAAGCCCCTTCCCTTCATCCCGGCGGCAGCAGGGGGCAGCCTTGCAGTCCATCGACCCCGGCACCCGGGGAGGTCCCTCTCACTGTCCCTGGGCCCACCCACCACCCTGCTTGGCCTCGCAGCCCTGAACTTGTCTGGTTGTTCGCAGATACACAGCCACAGCCCAGCACCAACATATTTGGACGCTACTGAGCCACCTGGAGGAGCCGCTTGGGCACCGGATGTGGCCCCACCCTGTCCTCCGAATTCCCTGTTCCCTTCCCGGCCAAGCACCAGGGGCGATTGGGGCTCTTCCCTCAGGCTCCTGTTTTTAATGAGTTTTTCGTATTTTTGTTAACGTGAGGCATCCAGCTGTGGGGTTTTGTATGTTATTTATATAGAGGCCCCAGAGCTGTCGCACCCAATACACAGAGCTTCTTTGCAGAGGGTGCGTGTGACGTCTGCGTGTCTGGGATGGGCGGGGCTTCAGGGAGCGGGGCTGAATCCCCAGTTCAGAGCCGCCACTCTGTTCGGATTATCCCAGTTCAAACCGGATGGCGCCTCGCTTCCCTGTTCCAGGCTGCCACATACTAAGGTTCGGGCCCTCAGTCTCTGAGGAAGGACACTCGCCTTAGCCACACAACCAGTTTCCAGACAGCATGGAGACAGGGAAGGGGCCATGGGGCCACCAGGTCAATCCATGGAACCTGTTTTGAAGATGCTTCATGGTAGAGGGGGTGACAGACACCGCCTACCTTTTATGTCCCATTGTGTGATCTCCATCATGCACCAAGCGGTACCCTAGACAGAGACCTTCCCTGAGAATCACACTTCTGGAGTGACAGATTGCCTTTCGTTAGCAAGCCACCATCAAATAGGAGGAAGGACAACCAGTAAAAGGAAGCATCCTTGCCTGTCTGCTCCGCTGCTGGAGCCGCTTGTCTTCACACGAGCCACCTTGGCAGTCACCCAGGGTAACTGTTGCTCACTCCCATGTTGCAGTACACATAACTCGAAGTGTAGCTCCAGGGTGGCAGCTGGAACTGTGCAGGGCCATCGTCAGCCCTCTCGCCTTCACGTTTGGGGCCCTAGATCCAAGGCTATCCGGGAGAACCCACTGGTTTACTACAACGGTGTCGTCTGGCAGGCCAGCTGGGCTGGAGGAGGACCAGCCCCAGCGTCGTGGGTGGGTGGGTGGCACGGGGTGATTTGACAGCTTCAGGACAATGTCCAGGCCACAGTCATACTATGTCATTGGGAAGTATCAGGCATGCCGGTAAAACCAGGAGCACCGGTCCAGACCCAAATTATAATAAATATATAAATAAACAAACTCCGTCCTTGAGGCCCACGAAGCGTGGGACTTAGCAAGTTTAAGGGGTGCGCGCTCCAGCAATGGAGGTGCCCGACGGGCAGAGACAGACGAAGCAAGCTCTGCTCTGTCCTGTTCTGTCCCAATGAACATTCCAAGGAGCTACAGGGGTGGAGGCTTGGCCGGGATAAGGGACACTCCGAAGGACTTGGGGTGGGGGCTGAACACTGGACAGGGCGGTGCGTACAGAACACACGACAGCTGGATCGGGGTGGTGGTGGAGGCGGTTGGACAGCTGGCATGCTGACAGTGAGGCTGACACGCCCCAGGAGAAGCAGCAGAAAGGAACAGCAGTGACCTTTGGGAGAGTGACAGGACGAGGACAAAGTGCCCCCCACTGGATGTTTGAGTAGTGCCGGTGCTGAGGGAGGTGGAGGCGTGTCTTCGTGGAGTGTCACCAGCGTCTTCAGCAGGTGGTGCCTCAGTTTCTCCCTTTGTTTCAAGGTCTCGAGCTTTGCAGGTAAACTTTGGACTAGCCGCCCTGGAACATCACCTGTTTGTGATCCGAGGGGCGTGCGTGACAGATGGAGAGCGGGAGCAGAGCATGCTCCAGCTCGGGAGGAATTGGGCCATGCCCCAGGACTTGAGCCATCTCTGGCACAAAAGGAGTTAATGGCAGGGACCGCGCCCCCCGTGTCCGGGCACGCGCAGCGCGCCCCCTCGGTGCGCGGGCACAGCAGCCAGGCTGCCGGAGAGCAGATCTCGGGGATTCGGGTGCGGAGCCCTTGGCCTGGAGGCGATATGGGTGGTCCGCGGCCCGGTTCAGTCGCTCGCAACAGCCCGGGGAACAGGTGAGGCCGCCTGCCCCGGTCTCTTATCCTTTAGCCGCCCATACCTTGCCCGAACCTACCCCCTCCCGATCCTGGGCTCCTCCACTCCCCAGCCAGTGCTCCCCACCCTTCTCAAGCCCATGTTCTCCATCGGCACCCCTGGCCCCCAATCCTCCCCCGCTTCTGTCCTCTCCTCCACCTCCTCCCTGAATCCCGCATCCCTATCATTCCTCCCGCCCATGGTCTCTGTATTTCCACAGCTCGGCCCGCATGCTCATCAAAATGCCCCTCCTGAGGGCCCCCGACCCCGTCCCTGTGTTGCACGTTGCCAGCCCCCCTCCCCCGCAGCGCAGAGCTCCCAGTGAGGCTTCCTCCCCCACTCTCTGCAGCCCCCCCCACGGAGGCCCTTAGCCTACTCCCCCCATTCCAATGCAGCTTCGTCCCCCCAATCCATCCCGAGCTCACAGAGTCCCCAATACTGCAGTTCACAATAATATGCATTCCTGCATGATGCCCCTCGCCCAATGGTGCTCCAGCCTACAAAGTGCCCCCATGCCACTCTCATCCCCAGCATTGCCGCCTCCCCTTGTCCACTCCCAAATCGCAAGTTGGACCAGGATGGACATCTTGGCCTTGGGGAGTCACAGTGGGTCCTAGGGTACAGAGGGCGTTTGGGGGTCGGTTGATTTGTCTAGCTGTTCACAGGGGAGGGGCTGCAGGAAATTGATTCAAAGGGGACCAGTATTTGGCGCCGAAGGGGTACTGGAGAGGGAAGCATCCCAAAAGGGTTAATGGAATTTGTGGGGAGGGGTGGCACCAAGAGGGTTAATGGAGGGGGGGGGTTGCTGGCGGGGAAGCCGTGTGAATGAGCGGTCTGTGCCCCAGAGTTGCCATGGAGACGGTGAATGGGGGGATTGTGTGAACTCAGCTGCGGACTATCCCCCCCATACACACACACACCCACTCCCTCCTGCCCCACCTCCCTACTCCTACCCCTTCCTTCCCCTGCCCCTCCTCCCCTCACCGGGTGCATTCTGGGCAGTGTCTGGGATCGGAAACCCCCAACACTTTGCTCCCCATTTCCTCTGAGCCCCCACCCCTTTAGTCGCTTCGCCTGCCCTCCCTCCGCCTCCTTTTTCTGCACTGGCTGGCGCGCGCGCTCTCTCCCTTCTCTCTCTCTCTCTCTCTCTCTCTCTCTCTCTCTCTCTCTCTCTCTCTCTCTCTCTCTCTCACACACACACACACACACACATTCTCATTCCCCTCTCGTGGTGGCCGATTGCCGGGCGTTCCCAATCTCCCTCCCCCACCCCTTCAGGCAATTCTTAAAGGAACAGGCTGCAATCTTGGAAGGCGGGAGAAATGAGGGAAAACTAAATTGTGTGTGTGTGTGTGTCTCCATGCAGGAGTGTCTATGTGTGCCTGTGGGTATGTGTTGACTGTAACTGGGCGTCAGAAGGCCTGTGTGTCTTGATTGTGTTGCTATTCCTGTTTCTGTCCCCACCTATGTGTCACCATTATGCTTCATGTGTCTCTGGATATTTACCTATGCGGTGTGTGATTATATTTTAGTAAGTCTCTGTGTGTCTCTCTGAATGTGTCTCTCTGTGCGTCTCTGGCTCTGTGACGCTGTCTCAGAATGTGGGACTATATGAGGGGCTCTATGTGGCTTTGGAATGTATGGCTTTGAGTGAATATCACAGTGTCTGTGACCATGGCTTGGTCTCTCAGTCCCTCTTGAAGCCTTTCTGAGTTTGTTTCCATGAGTCTCCGAGTGTGTGTCCCCCGCCTTCCGGTACTGATTTTACACTAGCTGGGCATCGACAATGCCTAGGGTGCTAGGCACACGGGTTCCCACCTCGGTGCTGGCGCTCCGTGGAACCACAGCTACCCCACAGAACGGACCGATGCTTAAGGACTTGGGAGCAGTTAGGGCCAAGGAGAAATATACAAGAAGGCACAGGAGGGGCTGGGCACTCTGGCCAATGGCCCCGCCTAAGGGCGAGGGGACTTTTCCGTGGAACCCTTGGCCTATGTGCTGCTTTCCCTTCTTAGGCATTAGAGTCCCCGTGTGAGTCTCACAACCCTACCGTCCCCCGATGTGGAGGTCCCTGTGTGGGGCTCCCATCACGGTGGCTAGAGAACTCAGTGCTCATGCAGCCTGCCCAGCGGCCCAAGCTCTGTCTCCAGTCCCGCCGCCCCTGCCAACACATGCCACCCTGGTTCCAGCTGGTCCCCATGAGCTCCACTGGCTGAGGAGTTGAAGCTGGGGACTGGGGACTTGCAGGGCCAACCACTGTCACTCTGCCATTCCCCCTGGCTTTTCCAGTTGTGGCCTGGCTGGAAGAGGATAGCCCCAGCCCCTCGGGCCCCCCCAGGCCCCTCCGTAGTCCCGCCGACGATCAGGTGACACATCCTTCCCTCTTTCCACAGGCCTGTCTGGCCCTGAGGGAGTCCCCCTTTCTGAAGCTGTGGAGCTTGGACAACCGGCTCTCTCCGTGGCCGGGCACCTGTAGGTGTCCCTCGAGAGCTCAGTGTTGGGGTTCCAGTCTGTGTGGCTATGAAGGGGCTGCCTGTTGGGCTGATGCTGTGAGCCCGGAGTCTGCTTTTCCTGCCAGTACCCCTGCCCGGAACATGTGGCCGCGGCTCAGCCTGCCCTCGCTGTCCCTGAGCCGCAAGCTCCCAGTTGGCCGGAGCGTGTGCCTCACCCTGGGGTTCCTCGGCTTGGTGCTGGGGGCCAGTACTCAGGCCCCAGCACCCACAGTCAACACTCACTTTGGGAAGCTGAGGGGTGCCCGGGTACCACTGCCTAGCGACATCCTGGGGCCTGTGGACCAGTACTTGGGTGTGCCCTACGCGGCTCCTCCGATCGGCGAGAAACGGTTCCTGCCCCCCGAACCGCCCCCATCCTGGTCGGGCATCCGGAACGCCACGCACTTCCCCCCGGTGTGCCCCCAGAACATTCACACAGCTGTGCCTGAAGTCATGCTGCCTGTCTGGTTTACTGCCAACTTGGATATCGTCGCCACGTACATCCAGGAGCCCAACGAGGACTGCCTCTACCTGAACGTCTATGTGCCCACGGAGGATGGTGAGTGCCGCGGCCCCGCTGCGTCCGTGGCTTGCATGTAGCTGTGTGGCCCGCAGCATGGCTCTGTCTGTCTGTGAAAATGCTTCTAACCATCACTCTGCTTGGCCTCCCCCTTCCTCCTCCCTGTTCTTCCCTCTCCCGGCATTGTCTCAGCTCCCATGTGTGAGTGACACTGTCAGCAGGAGGGGCCTGGCCAGGCCTGAGAGCTTTGACAAGTCTAGGGCCAGAGCGCTGGATGGGGGTTTCCCGGGGGAATATGGGCCACCGCCGGCAGCTGCCCGCGGGAGGATGCCGGCTCCATCAGGCCCCCTGTTGCCACCCCACCTGCTTTGAAAGGTGGTAGTCGCGTGTAGCCAAAGGAGCCAGGTGTGCGGGGGTGGGGGGCAAGCCTGGTGGGCACCGCTCAGGTGCCTCCTCTTTCACTAGCTGACGCCTCCACCCACGGAGGTCACAGTAAGGTAAGTGACAGAAACCAGGAGATGGTGGGACAGGCTCTCTGCCATGTGCCACCTGCAGAACAGCTCTTGGTGCCTGGGTGGGTTGGGGGTGCATGCCCCTGGGCAGAGGCCTCCTGTTATTTTTTAGTTTTTTATTCATTTTACAGTAAAGCGGATTTCCAAGGAATGCGCCCGAAAGCCCAACAAGAAAATTTGTAGGAAAGGAGGTAGGTAGCGAGCCGGCGGGGAGGGACAGAGAGAGAGAGGGAGGGCTGCTGCCCGCCTGCCCTTGCCCCCGAGGATCCAGCCTTCCTTCAAGTAGCCAGGCCCAGGGGGCGGTCGGTGAGCAGGCATAAGCTCCATGTCACCCAAGGGCCCTGGCTGCCTTTTCACGGGGGATTTCGTGGCCTAAGGCAGATTCAGAGCAGAGGCAGAGACTCCGCGCCCTGCAGGCTTCCCAGCCCCAAATTCCACCCTTAAGCGTGTGCCAGTGACGGAGCCGGTTCTCGCCAGGCGCCTCGGGAGAAGTCTAGGCAGCCGAGATGGAGCCACAGGTGCTGCCCTTTTCACGTTGAAAGTTCTAGACTCATCTGTCCAGTGCTGCAGCTGAGACCAAACTTGTAACACAGGCCCAGTCATCCTGGCCACAGCGTAGCTGAGTGAGCTGGGCTTGTCCCCT
This sequence comes from Eidolon dupreanum, assembly GCA_028627145.1. Classification (NCBI taxonomy): domain Eukaryota; kingdom Metazoa; phylum Chordata; class Mammalia; order Chiroptera; family Pteropodidae; genus Eidolon; species Eidolon dupreanum. Next base: position 100,080,755 of record CM053505.1, read on the forward strand.
GGCTGACCTTGGGGGTCTCCTGAAACTCTGGGCTCCAAAGGAGCCATGAGACCACGAGACCCTGCATTTGAGATTTGTCCGACCTGCGTAATAATTCTTCTTGTTCAAATAGCACTTTCTGCTTTCTGTGAAGTGCTTTCATAACTACCTCATACAATCGTCCCCACGTCTCTGGAAGCTTCTAAGGTGGCATCCCAATTTGACAGATGAGAAAACAAGCCCAGGGGAGTGACTTGCTGCTGCTCAAGGCCCTGTCGCTGGTCTGTGGCGGAGCCCGGACCAAAAGCTGGGTCTCTTGACCCTCAGGGCACCGTTCTTTCCACTGCAGCACGTGGCGTAACTCCCGTCTGGTCATTCCCGACTCTGCAAAACATGGCGATGTGGGGCCGGGCCGGGCCTAAGGAACAGGTGGATAATGACAGCTTGGTCCCCACATCCCTTTGGCAAGTTTGCAGTTTGTTTTCCTTTGAAATCCTAGAGCAGGATTCCCCCAAGTGGGGTAGTCAGCATTCTGGGGCTCTCAGGAGTGAGGCCTGCTGTCCTAGGGAGGGCTCCCCGCATTCCCGCACGCAGCCCCGTACCCCGCACAGCCGGCGATCAGCTAACGCTTTTTTCCACGAATGAAGGAGTATTGACTGGGAGCCGCAGAACCTGACCGGGTCTGTTCGGCTCTGCTGCGAACTCAGAATGAGGCCTCAGGCAGGTCTTATCCTGTAAGAACCTCCGTTTCCGCATCTGAAGGTGGGAGGGGCCGGTGTGTCCTTCATAAGAGGGTCTGTCGAACTTGCTCCTCCGAGTTCCGCACTTGGGTTGCAGGGAGAGGAGACGGCCTTAACATTGACCATTGCCTGGGACGAGTCATCTCCGCAGGACATCAGTAAGAGCCTACTGCCATCCAGCCGAGTGCCCGGAGTTTGGCGATGGTGACTGCTGGGTAGGGACAAGGCCAAGAGCTAGGTGCTATTAGACGTGAATGAGGCAGAAAGATTTAGAAATAAGTAAAGGCCTGATGACCACTGTGAAGAAGCGCCTAGCCTAGCATTTAGTGTCATCCAGGTTCACAGGCCAGGCGGGGAAAAAGGTCTCAGTGTGAGGAGGTCATTCAGCTGTTCGAATGAGTTCCCTATACAGGGCCGGCTGGCCATTTGGGCCTGAGTTACAAGCCCTGCCTCTTGGATGAAGTTCATCCCCAGAGGCCATTAGGGTTGTGTGCATAGGGCAGGCAGGGCGGGCCTCACTGAGACCCTGAGGCAGCACAGTGTCGGGATGGGTGACGGTGGTTGAGGTGGCGTGAGTGACAGGCACAGCAACAAGGAGTTGCACAGCAAGTGTGAAGGAAGTGGGACAATGCAGAAATCCGGGGCCTTCGAGGTGGGGGTGGGGGGCAAAAGTCAGGGCCTATGGGGAAGACCTGCCCCATCCCCCACCCCCCAGCCCCATCAACTTGGAGGCAGTTCATGTTCAGAGATGAGTGATTCCTTTCCATCTAGGAGGCTGTCTGTCGTGTGGATGATGACGTCCCGTGTCCCTCAGGGTCTCTGAGGGCAGTACTGGCAGGTGCTAAGATGGCCGACGCCACTTGAAGCTCGGGAAGCTGGAGGCGGCTTCTGCCCCTTGGGCTGGGCTCTTGCCCTAGTTGAAAAGCCATTTTGTAATATGAGGGCGGTTCCTGTTTTGATTAATAGCTGTAAGGGAATTCAGTCACTGGAGCCCAGAGCGGCTGAGAAGGAGGGCTATTTGCTGCCTCCAGGCTGAGAGTATCTGGCGTTCTAGACTGGAGGGTGAGCCCTGGGGTGTCAGCAGAGTGGCATCTGTTTACCCAGGCTGTAGGTCCCCACTCTCCACAGCCATTCTCATCTTCTGAGAACAGGAAGAAGAATCGGTGCCAGCTTACAGCCAGGTCCTAAACGTCTCTCCTCTCCTCTCCTGCCCTCCCCGCCCTTCCCCCAGTATGTGCCACCTCTTCGCTCACTTCCTTTCCCGCATCCCAGAACGGTGGCATGGTGCAGTGGAAAGGCCATGGGCTTTGCGGTCAAGCAGACCTGGGGTTGAATCTCCCCTCTAGAACTTTCTAGCTGTGTGATCTTGAGCAAGTCACTTTACCTCTTTGAACCTCAGTTTCCCCATCAGTGAAACAAGAATAAAGATAGCACCTACCTCACTGGGGTGTAAGGATTGAACCATATGGCGGAAGTAGAGTGTCTGGCACATGGTACATACTCAGTACACACTATGCGGTATGAGCTATTAGCATTCTCTCTCTCTCTCTCTCTCTCTCTCTCTCTCTCTCTCTCTCTCTCTCTCTCTCCTTTCTCCTTTCCCCTTCCTGCTTTCCCTCCCTCCCTCTCTGGCTCTCTCTAGATCTCAGAACAATGCTTGCTGCTCTCAGGCCTGGTTTCTGTGGGCAGGAACCCCATTTGCCATTAACCAGGACAGGGGGCCCCGACGAGGGAGACCAGAATGACAGCTTCATCTCCCATTTTCTCCTGTGGGAATCAGGGTCAGCTGAGGCCCAGCTCGAACCTGTCCACTGGGCCCGGGGGCTCAGGGCTTGGGTCCCATACCTAGCTCTGCCCTAAGAGCTCGTACCTGTATGCACACTTGCAGGAAACGCTGCCTCCCACCCTTGGTGCTGCCTCTGTCCCCAGCTCAGCCCACCTGTGTGCGCATACAGCCTCTTCCGTACTTATGGAAGTGGGGCTCCGGCTCTGTGCCCTGGCCCACCTGCTGCTACCTCCTTTCTAACCGGTCGACATGGGCTGTTGGGGACAGGGAGGCCGGCACAGCAGGGGCCTGCAACACCATCATCCTGATGAAGGTCTGGGCCTCAGCCCACCCATTCCCTCAGTTCTTGCCATCCCTCCTGCCTGTCCTGGGCCCAGGCCCAGAGCCGGCTTGCTGGGCCACACTGCAGTCATGCTGTTTTTGAATTCTCTCTCTGTTTTGTTCTCTGTTCTGTGCTGTTGTGTCTCCCCGTGTCTGGTCCCCAGGATCCGGCGCTAAGAAACAGGGCGAGGACTTAGCGGATAATGACGGGGATGAAGATGAAGGTATTTGGGGGCTGCAGGGCGCGGCAGCTGGTGCATGGCACAGAGCCCCTCCCCCTCTCGATGGGGTGAAGCCCCGTCTGTCTGTCTGTCCGTCCGTTGGTGTGTTTCTGTTCCTGTACAAGGCCGTTGGGCCGTTCCAGGGTGATGGACACGGCCGGCGGGAGCAGGAGACCACAAACAGAGCCATGGGGACGATGTCCTCCTCGCCCCGGTCCCCGCCCCTGTTCTCAGTCGGCCGGTAGCAGCGGGCACTGCTGCACGCCACTCCCTTCCCAGTGTTCGGTGCTGCAGGAGCACCTGGCCCTCGGAGCAGCAGGCGAGTGGAGAGAAAGCAGGGCTCAGCGAGGGCCAGGACATGCCTGTGTTTTATTGAGGAGGCAGCTGTGTTTCGTGGGGAGCCTGGCTCCTGGGAGATGGGGCCCAGCAGGCTGTCGAAGTGAAGAGTGAGGCAGAGAGAAGTCAAGCGGCTGGAGAACAGTGTCACCTAGACTTCTCCCAGAGGGAGACAGAGGGCCTCAGGGTCAGGGACTGCGGTAGCTTCAGGACAGGGCCAGAAGGGCTTTGAGGCCGGGACGCCACAGTCGGCAGGTCGGCAGGCTTTTTGGTGATGGTTCAAGCCATCTTCCTTTCTCCTTGGGCAAACAAGTTGTGTTTGCTGAGCAGCACAGAGCATGCCCTTCTACCTCTACGCCCCGGCCCTGCCCCTGTGCCCCTGGAGGGGCCAGACAGCTCAGGGAACCCACTGGGGACTGGTAGGACTGTGCTGGTGTGGCCGAGTGTTGAGAGGCGTCAGGTAGAGGTGGCCAGGCCGCGAGCCTCCTCCTGGCCTGGCCTCTGGAAGGCTCCATCTTCATCTTAATGCTGACTGGGGGGCTCTCTCGTTCTTAGCTCTGTCCCTTTCCTCTTCCACATCCCCGGTGGCTCCAGTTAAGTCTGCCTGATGCCCGGGGAGAACGGGGGAAATGAGCACATGGCTGAGAAACCATGTCACTCAGGTCCCCTCAGCCCATCTCTGCCATTCCCCCCCTCCCCCCACACTCTTCCTTGTTCTCTCCCTGTGCTACTCCTATTCCCGCCCTCTTGTCTCTGTCCGCACTGGGGGGCAGCTGCTGCCAATGACCGTATTTCTGTGTAACTGGTCTAGTCTTGGGCGTTCCAGGGCTTCCAGCCCCTCTCTCAAAAGCCAGATCAGGTCCCAGGACTCCTGGGTGCCCGGGGCAGGGACTCACTTGATCCAGCTGAGGGACCAGCCCTTTTATCTTCCTCCCACCCCTGTCCCCAGGGCCCAGGCATGGCCTACCTAGGCCTCGCTGTTCTGGCACGCCTGGCTGCTGGGAGGTCCTTGAAACCGGTCTTTAAAGATGTCGCTGAAGCGCAACTGTCTGGCTGATGCTCAAGCTCCGGGCCGAGTAGCCCCACGAGTCCTGCCCTCAGAGATGGCCATGGTGTCCTGGCACCTGGGATAGCTTTGCTGCCCACACCCCCCCAGGGCTGGTGGGGGTGGGGGAGGAAGGGCATCCTACCTAGCCTGTGTCTCACCCCTTTTCCTTACAGACATCCGGGACAGTGGCGCTAAGCCCGTCATGGTCTACATCCATGGAGGCTCTTACATGGAGGGGACAGGCAACATGATTGATGGCAGCGTTCTCGCCAGTTATGGCAACGTCATCGTCATCACCCTCAACTATCGGGTTGGGGTGCTAGGTACGGTTCCCTGCTAGGCACCAAGAAGGGACTCTCATTCTCAAAGAGGGAGGACAGAATGCTGGGGATTTAGGGACAGGCAACCTTGGTTCTGTGGCTGGTGTGAACAACCGTGCTCACGTGTTGTTATGCCATGGCCCCTACCCAAGTGAGGTCAGCTCCCTCTGTCCCCAGGCCCTTTCCTGGGATGTTTAGATGTCACTGGAAATTCAATTTTAACTTCACATCTTCTCTTAGGGCTCCGCTTCCAGACTTTTATTTGGCTGAGTCTTATGGGACCCATTAATTTTTCTGGTGTCCTGTCGTTATCCCTACGTACCCACCCACACCACACATCCCTAAACAGCCCACACAGACACACACAAGTATTCTTTCTAGCCAACCACATGTCCACACGTCCACACTGCCCACATCCACCCCCGTGCATGCGATGACCTCACTCTGCTGACAAGTACACGCACACATCCATGCACATGTGCACCCCGCATCCGCATCTATGGACCCTCTCACATCTCCACACGTTCCCCCACCACCCTATATCCACTGCACACATACAATGCCCCCCACATATCCACAGACCCCTATACCTCTCTGCACCTCATATTGCTACCCCAAATCTACAGATTTCCCTCACCTGCCACACACACACATTCCCATATATCTATATCCACATCTACACCCATACACAGGGCCCATAAGCATATCACACCTTCCTCTACCCCATATAAATGCTCTACACAAAGACCCGTGCCCTGCACATCCACACGCATGTGCACAAACCCCACGTGTGTGTACCCGAAATGCACATAAATGTTGCTTCCACCCCACTTCCACGTACGTACATATGCCCCTCACCTTCCAAACATAAGCACAAGCCAAAATTCCTTCTTCCTATCCATATACACTCATACCTGTACGTCTACACCTCCCCGCCTTATACATACAGAAATAGCACACACACCTCATACTCCTGCTTCTACATCTACATACACATCCCCACATATACGCACAGCCATAGACCTCTGCACACATACACACGTGCATATCCCCAACCTGGCCACTCAAGTGTACACACATTCATACACCCACACCTGGCCATCCATGCACATTCACCTCCACTCACCCCCACACTCGAGCACACCCCATGCTTACATACCCCATGTGCACACATATACACACTTCTACTCTTTCCATGCATACATCCCCATACGCTCCCACCGCATTGTACACACACTCTTCACCCATACACGCTATTTTCCAAACACCTTCTCTTACACACCCACATGACTGTCCCCATCCATACTCTGTTCTCCACATGCTTGTTTCAGTGATTTAGGCGCTTGCTCTCCCCTGTACCTTCCTTGGTCATTATTAATGCCTCTCTGCAGCCACAGAGGTAAACAAGTGCCTCAGAAAGGGTGACTAAGCATACAGGGCCTTGCATCCTTGCAGATGCTCACCCGGGCCTCAGAGGGCACATTCAGCCCCATATCCCTGGAATGGCATGAAGAAGCTACTTCTTGCCTGGAGAGATGTGTCCTCTGAGCTCCAGTGGAGGTCAAGGCTGTTTGTCAGGTAAATAGGCCTGAGCACTGAAGCAGCAATTAAGCATGGCTTCCTCCATGGCCAGGTGGCTGGCGGGACTTTATTTTGATTTGCTTTTGAATATATTGCTTTGCCAGTTCTAATCCCAGAGGCCACAGCACTGCGTTTCACTTATGGGTGTGGTTATGTCGCAGAAAGGCAACCTCCTCTTGACTTACCTTTAGCGCTGTATGGGATAGGAAGACACTTTTTGGCAGATCCAGACCGGAAGAGTGATAGTCCCTGAAAAAAGTGGAGCCTGTGTGCCCTTCAGTGACATCTGGATGCCGGGTATGAAGCACACAGGGCATCTTCTGGGTCTCTCAAGAGTCTGCCGGGCTTTGAGTTTCACGGTTCCGCTGCTCCTCCTCTGTCTTTCTGAGTTGCCACAGACATCACGTCAAGGTTCTTGTAAGCTGTTCTGTCCCGTTGAGAAAGGTGATCTGAGTCTTTGACAGCAAAAATGGTACCGTGAAGGTGGCTGTAAACCCACACACTAGGGCTTCACAGTTCCCGGAGAGCAATGAATACACACACACACACACACACACACACACACACAATCACATACAGATATACAGTCACACGGACACGATACTTGAAGGCCAAAAGTAATTTTGCTACCGTATTTTCTCAGTGAGAGTCATAGAAAACATTCAACTCAGCTGCTTTTAAAAGTTATAAACACAAAAGTTCACAGAGAACACGAAGAATATGCTTCAATTCTGTACTATTGAACTGGCTAGAGATGAAGGAAAAGAGAGAGGGGAGAAGTGGGGAAAGAGAGGAGAAAGCAAGGAGGAGAAGAAAAGGAGGGGGGTGAGAAAAGAGGCAAAGAGCGACACCGAGAAAGGAGGCGAAGGAGATAGGAGAGACTCACAGGTTTTGAGGTGTCCGTCGGCAGCTGCAGACTGCACAGAAGTCTGTTGCTGGTGAGCATGCCCAGTGATGCCCCTCAGCTGCTCTAATCCTGGCGCTTCTATATCAGAGGTTCTTAACCTTGGGGGAGTCTTGGGCCCCTTTGAGATTCCAATGAGGGCTGTGGGCTCTCCCCAGAAACACACATGCACACACTCTTAGAAATGACTTCTTGGATCCCACTGAAGCTCATCTATGAAACTCAGGTCAAGAACCGCCCACTCTACACCCCCCTCTCATTCGGATGACCGGAACGACACATCTGGGGACAGAAATATGATTCTTTGGCCTTAAGCAGTTAACGATCACAATATCACCCAAACTTCAGAAGGAGTCATAAACTGAGATTGGGTCAGAAGTTCTCTCCTGCTTCCCGTGTGCTCTTCAGTGCCTGCTGTGGAGCACAGATGTAATCAATAAGCCACTGATTGGCTTCTGGGTACATACAAGGTGTTTCTGTCTCTTGGAGCCAGATGTAGAACATGGGCTTGTCCCTGACACTTGGAGATCTTCCTCAGTGGAGCTGAGGCTTTGTTGTTTCGTTTCCCAAAGCATCCCAGAAACAGTGGCCAGTTTTGGATCTCAATTACAGTCAGTTCCCACTTAACATTATCAAGAGGTTCTGTGACTTTAAGCGAAATGATGTATAACGAAACCAATCTTATCACAGGCTAATTGATATAAACGAGAATTAAGTTCCTATAGCATCTCATCAATGTTAAAATGAAAGGACGCTGAAGGAAATGATCTTATTCAAGGACCCTCCCTCCCATCAGCTTCTCTGAGGCCAGACAGTTCACTCTTAGGTGCTGCTTTAGATATCTTGGGTGACTCATATATCTGGTGAACGTCACAGGCTAGTCCATGGTCCCCGTCCAAGGCAAAGGGGTAGCATAGCTATTATTCAAGAAGTCCCCACTGGGCTTGAGACCAACAAAAGAAAGGGATTCAGCAGGATATAGGATGTGTTTATCCCGGGAGCTGAGAAAATAGGGGCTTGCCAAGTTTTATTCTGGGTTCTAGAATTTAATCCTATATTCTTGCTCACGTACTCTTCAGGCAAACTGAACACCAGGCAAATGTCAAGCCTCGAGTGACAGAGGTCTCTGGTTTTGATACCATGTGCCAGGTTCCCCCATCTTCTGTTGACAAGGAACTTCCCATGTACTGCAGCCTAAACTTGGGCCCAGGGAGACTGACTCAGATGTATTCTGACAGTTTATGGAGTTTAGTATTTCAGCCCTCATTGTCACGTGGTTTGCGTGGATGGCTGAGTTACAAGGGAGCTAGCAGTGAGAGACTGCTCTCCCAGACTGCCAGATTTTGTGTGCTGGTGGTGGGTCACGTTTGCTGTATCATCTGCCTGAGCCTGTTGGATATAGCGCTTCAGACAGAACTCTCGTAGTATGGATGGTTGACATGGATCACTAACATGCTTCAGGGCCTCTTACCCTGAGGGAGCCCAGAGCGATGGTCAAACCGTCCACACAGCCCTTTTAGGCCTTGGTTCTTAATCCAGGAAACCAGTACGTGTTGGAGAAATCTCCTTGTCGATTGGGACAGAGTATTCGACACATTTCATTGAATGATACCTTCCCTGGCAAAGGCTAAGGCCAACTCTGCTCTTGCCTACGTGAGAGAAAAGGGAAAGAGGATTTGGGGGAAGGGGGTACAGGTGGGCTAAGAGAAGCACATAGTGATTTCTGTCAGAGGGTCTCAAGGCTTGGACAGCTGGGCTGGATCTCAGTCAGGAGCAGCTTTGGTTCGTGAACGGGCCAAGCACGGGGGAAGCCGGTCCCGGTGTGTAGAGGAAAAGGGCTCCTCCATCCATCCTCATCCAGGCTTTCTCGAATTCCTTCTCATTTCCTCACCGAGAACCTGGGGCTAAAGAGGCCTTGTCACTAGGTCCTGAGAGAAATAACTAAACACTTTTCATACTTAATTGTACGAAAGGCAAATTAATGACACACTTGAAGAGGGTGAAATGAACTGTCTTGCAGAAGCTAGAAACAGAGGGACTTGAGAAAGGCAGTGATGCGGACTTGGGCCTCCTTGGGTCTATTTGAATCCAGCTCTTGCCATGGATTGCCAGAACTGTGAGCCGAGGGAGTCTCCTCAAACACGGCCTCTCACAAAGTTGATGCCAGGTGCTGTGAATGAGCTTTAAACAGGGGGTCCAAAAGTACAGAGTCAGGGTGGGTTTCCAATGTGTAGGAACGCCACGACCACCCACCTGAAAAGAAGCCTTCTGAAAGCCTTGGGTGGGAGAAGGTGGAGCCTTCTAAGGAGCTTAAGGATCAGGGAAGAGGGATGAAATGAAGCAGCTGGATCCATCTAAAATGGAAGTAGGGTGGGGGAAATATAGGACATCTCTGTGGGATAGCCAGCAGGTGGGCAGGAAGGTAGTCTCCATGGCAACAAGTCTCCACAGCAGCAAATCCCAGCAGGTGGGTGGGAAGGTAGTCTCCATGGTGACATGGCTCCTCGGCAGCAAATCCCACTGGGTAGGCGGGAAGACCTGTTTCTGTGGTAACGCACCACAGATGAATTCCCCACTTCCCCACCAGATGAAAAAGATGGTCTAACCCACTGGTTTTCCAACCTTGGCAGGCATCAGAAACACCTGGAGAGCATGTTGAAAACCCTGAGGGCGGGGCCCCCTCCCCATCAGGTCTAGGCAGAAGCGAAATGCAGACCTGCCCTGAGAATGAGGGGCAGGGACATCCGAAGCCCAGGAAAGAAGTAGAGATGGGCTAACGTGTAGAGGAAGGGACAGCTTAGGGATTGGGGTCTCGTGGGACCTTTGCTTTACTCAGAGAGAGGAAGGAGAGAGAGAAGTAATCATGTGTTCCGGTAATTTTATCCCCATTTTACAGAAGAGGAAACTGTAGCACATAGATTTGAAACAACTTGCCCAAGTCTATACAGCTAGTAAGTGGTAGAGGCGGGACTTGAACCAAGGACTGTTTGAGTCCAGGGTCCCTGCTCTTTCCACTCTGTTTTGCCAGGGGCCAGGGTCACGACCCAGATAGAATATCAGGGCAGAAGATGCTGGGTCCTGGCCATTTGAAGTTCCTTCAGGTTAAGTCTGCCTTCGAATGGTCTGGAGACCCTGCGTTCCATACTGGAGAGTGTGTGGGAGGCAGGAAACTGATCCTTCCTGTATCAGCGGTACTGGACCTGGTTGAAAGCAGTGCTGCTTTATGCTAGCCGGGCGGAAGGAAGTACGCTGCATGCTCATCTCCTCCCAGCCCAGCTCCGGCTGCCATCATAACCCAAATCCTCCATGCCTCCACCTTTACTGTCCTCATGCCCTTTGTTGGCTCCAGGTTTCCTGAGCACTGGAGATCAGGCTGCCAAAGGCAACTATGGGCTCCTTGACCAAATCCAGGCCCTCCGTTGGGTGAGCGAGAATATTGCCTTCTTCGGCGGCGATCCCCGCCGTATTACCGTCTTTGGCTCGGGCATTGGTGCATCCTGTGTCAGCCTCCTCACCTTGTCGCATCACTCTGAGGGTGAGTAGCTCTGGGGGCAAGACATAAACAAGCAAAGCCCCGACTACCCACCACACACCTCAGGCCTTTCAGGGCCACCCACAGGCATTAGCCCGCCCTCTTCTACCAGCTCAGCACCCCTTTGGGGAGGGTGATGTTTCCTAAGGGGAAGAAGGAGTTCTCGCCACAGAGAAGGAAGGAGAGAACCCGGTTGTTGTCTCCTGATGTGGGAATCTTATTGGGAGAGTGGGAGTAGAAGGCCTCTCTCTGAAGGGACAAGAGCTCTTTGGGAGAAATCTTTCACTTTGGGACAAACATGTGACTTCAGGGTAGAACTCTGGGAGCAGATTCGTTTTTAGGTGTAAGAAGCACTCATCCTCTGCCTTACTCTCTGAAGGACATGTCTGTACAAGGGAACTGTCCTTGCAGAGGAGATGCATCCCAAGTGAGGGCCAGTGAGGTGCCCCTGTTAGTGAGCTACATACAGACCTCCTCCAGGCTGGATGATCCCCTAAGGAAAATTCATCTGTAGCCTGAAGGAGAGCCTCTCCCCTTGCTGTGGGCCTCTCTGTCAGTGACTCTTCCGAGGGGGCTGAATAGGTCCCCTTTTGCTCACATGGAATGTTCTCGTCACTTCTGGACTACAGAGTACATTCTGTCTCTGGGAGGGAAAGCTGCTTTCTCTGAAGTAAGAGAATCTATGAGATAGGACATGGGTTTTTGTGAAAATCAATACCATGAGTTAGTGATATCCTCACAGGAAGACTTTCAGTCTCTCTTTGAAGGAGGCCTGTCTCTCTGCGAGAAAAATCACCTTCTGTGACCTACAAATCTCATCTCTGTCCCTCCATGGGCGACCCTGGTGAGGGAAGACTAAGGTGGGACCGGTGTCCCTGGAGGCCAGGCTGTTTCATAGAGTTGTTCACTGTCTTCCCATAATTGATTCAAGGAGAATACTCTTTCAAAAAGGCAGTCTCTTCAGTCGTCATCTGTGTTTTTCTCCCGTATTTCTGCCCATGCAACTGTCTGTCTCTTAGAGGAATAGAATTGTGTGCCTGAGGAGCACATAACCCATTGGAGATGTTGGGACCAGGGACAGAATGGTCACCTTTTTCTTCTAGAGGTGGAAAAATCATCTGCTTTTTCAGTTTGAGAGACTGACTCCCCTTAGGCTAGGAGAAAATCTGAATCTGAGGCATCAATAGCTTCAGGAAAAGGAAAGTCTCTGTAGAAATTACTGGCTAGGAGGGCACATTCTCTGGAGACTTTCAGACCCCAAGGCCTTTGCCCTTGGGAATCCTTCCCCAAACTCCCAGAATGCGAGGCTCTCTCCTGCCTGCATTTCTCATCTCTCATGAAAAAGACCCCTTTGTGGTGGAAGCGCCAGCTCCCTGGTGGTGTGCTGGCACAGAGCTGGGCCCAGCTGGGCAGGAAGAAGAGGGGAAGACAAGGAGAGATAAAGAGAGGGAGCATAAGGAAGCTGGTCTCTGGGATCCAAGGGGTTAATTCTTCCTGGCACTTCCTTAACCCCCAAGTCACCAACCATTGCTCCTGGACAAGGAAGCAAGAAGCAGGCAAAGGACCAGTCAGGGAAGGGGCCCAGCAAGCCTCCCTCTGGTCCTCACTTATCACAGCCGAAAGGGTTGTTCTTCCTTCCCAGCCTGTTCAAGCCATGCCATACAGCTGCCTCATAACAAAGGCATGAGGAGCTGTTTGATTTGTCCCTCAGAGACAGGCAAGGGTGACAAGACAAATCTGACCTGATGCCACCTGTCTTCTGTAGGGCTTTTTCAGAGGGCCATCATCCAAAGTGGTTCTGCTCTGTCCAGCTGGGCTGTGAACTACCAACCCGTGAAGTACACCAGCCTGCTGGCAGACAAGGTGGGCTGTAACGTGCTAGACACAGTGGACATGGTGGACTGTCTTCGGCAGAAGAGCGCCAAGGAGCTGGTAGAGCAGGACATCCAGCCAGCCCGCTACCATGTGGCCTTTGGCCCTGTGATTGACGGTGATGTCATTCCCGATGACCCTGAGATTCTCATGGAACAGGGTGAGTTCCTCAACTACGACATCATGCTGGGTGTCAACCAGGGCGAGGGGCTGAAGTTTGTGGAAGGGGTGGTGGACCCTGAGGATGGTGTCTCTGGCACTGACTTTGACTACTCAGTCTCCAACTTTGTGGACAATCTGTATGGATATCCTGAGGGTAAGGATACCCTGCGGGAGACCATCAAGTTCATGTACACAGACTGGGCAGACCGTGACAACCCTGAGACCCGCCGTAAAACACTGGTGGCACTCTTCACTGACCACCAGTGGGTGGAGCCCTCGGTGGTGACAGCTGATCTGCATGCCCGCTATGGCTCACCTACCTACTTCTACGCCTTCTACCATCACTGCCAGAGCCTCATGAAGCCTGCTTGGTCAGATGCAGCTCATGGGGACGAAGTACCCTATGTGTTTGGTGTCCCTATGGTGGGCCCCACTGACCTCTTCCCCTGCAACTTCTCCAAGAATGACGTCATGCTCAGTGCTGTTGTCATGACCTACTGGACCAACTTTGCCAAGACCGGGTAAGGATTCCCCAAATCTCGCTCAGTAACCCTCTCAGCCCTCCTCTCCCCCACTTCCTCCATTCATGCCATTTAGAGTCTTTCATGCCATTTCCTTCCCTCAATACTCAGGATTCAGTTAACATTGGGACTGAGCAGGAGTGAGTCACTGGCTGAACTCTGGGGTTCAGGGTTAGATGGCCAGAGGCCATGCGAAGTGGGAATAAAATACACTCAGAAAGAGCCTTTAAAGAGCTCTTGGAAATACTGGGCAGTTGCAAAGACTGACGGATGCTCAGCAGTGTTCGAGAAGAAAAGATGTCTATAGTGTGGTGTCACAGGAGGGGCATAGGGAAAGATGACGTGGTTCTGTGATGCCGTGGGCAGCAGGACTTCAAAGCTGGGGAAAGGAGTATGAGCAAAGGGAGGGATCCTGAAAAAGATGGCCACAGTGGGAGCTTGGACCGGGGAGGAAGCGTAGGGGCGGCTGTCAGAGGTAGAGTGGTGACTGCAAATTTCCATGTGGTATTTCAGAGATCCCAACAAGCCGGTCCCCCAGGACACCAAGTTCATTCACACCAAGGCCAACCGCTTTGAGGAAGTGGCCTGGTCCAAGTACAATCCCCGAGACCAGCTGTACCTTCACATTGGGCTGAAACCCAGGGTTCGCGATCATTACCGGGCCACTAAGGTAGCGTTTTGGAAACACCTGGTGCCCCACCTGTACAACCTGCACGACATGTTCCACTACACGTCCACAACCACCAAAGTGCCGCCCCCGGATACCACCCACAGCTCCCACATCACCCGGAGGCCCAACGGCAAGGCCTGGAGCACCAAGCGGCCTGCCATCTCCCCCGCCTACAGCAACGAGAACGCCCAGGGCTCGTGGAACGGGGACCAGGACGCGGGGCCACTCTTGGTGGAGAACCCTCGTGACTACTCCACCGAATTAAGTGTCACCATCGCCGTGGGGGCCTCCCTCCTGTTTCTTAACGTTCTAGCCTTTGCTGCCCTCTACTACCGGAAGGACAAACGGCGACAGGAGCCCCTGCGGCAGCCTAGCCCTCAGAGGGGAGCCGGGGCCCCCGAATTGGGAGCCGCCCCTGAGGAGGAGCTGGCAGCACTGCAGCTGGGCCCTACTCACCATGAGTGTGAGGCCGGTCCCCCCCATGACACCCTGCGCCTCACCGCGCTGCCCGACTACACGCTGACCCTGCGGCGCTCCCCTGACGACATCCCACTCATGACCCCCAACACCATCACCATGATTCCCAACTCCCTCGTAGGGCTCCAGACGTTGCACCCCTATAACACCTTTGCCGCGGGGTTCAACAGTACCGGGCTGCCACACTCACACTCCACCACCCGGGTATAGCTCCAGCCCAGAGCACAGCCTGCGTCCTGGCTCCCTCTCTCCCAGATCCAGAAACACACCCGCACACACGCACGCACGCACGCACACACGCACACGGACATAGATGTATACGCACGCACCCGCACCCGACAGCAGACCCACTTGCACAAACATAGACGGAGGTGTCTATGCGGGTATACCCGCATGTACAAAAACACAAATAAGAACGTAAACCTGAAGAAACCCTTCAAATGGAGACGCAAGTGAGGCCTTGGGACAGCGAGGACCCACGGAACAGCAGCTGAAGGCCGCGCCCTGAGCCTGACCACAGACACTCCTGGGGGCCCGAAAGCACCAGCTGGACACCCCCTTGGTGCTCGCCCTCCACCTCCCTTGAAACTGCGCCACCGACTGACTCCAGAATCGGGATCTTCAAAGAGCAGAGTCACTCTTTCTGCCCCAGACTTGGTATTTTTTCTGGGTCTTGTTTTTGTTGATTTTTTTTTAAAAAACAAAATTGGAACAAATGCTTCTCCGACCTGTGAGTGCAAAGGCTCCGGAAGGAGGGCCCTACACCCAGGTCTCTCTGGCTCCGGAACTTCCAGCGCTCACACATTCCAACCAAGGAATGGGACCCCCCAAAAAGAGACAGACGTGAGCAAGACCGGCGGGGGCGGGGTGGAAGGAGGAAGGGGTTACCACTGGATGAGGTTGGAGGGCTGTAGGGGAGAAGTCGCCAGCCATCTCTGTGTCCCTGTGGAGGGCTGCAGAGACCACAGGGTAGATTTTTCTGAACGAGGTACTGTGGGGGCCATGTCATTATCGGACCCCCGGGTATAATCTGGGTTCTGCCTCTGCCCTTGGGGTAATGCTATCAGAAATTCACCCCATTTTCTTTACAGAGTCTCTTTTGTGTCTGTCATTTCTCTTTCAAAAAGGCGGTGTTTTTTGTTGTTGTTGGATTTTTTTTTAAAGAAAGTTCTTAAAACACTAACGGAAACCCATGGAGTTTGTCCTTTGTAAAAATTTTAAACACAGTGTCTTGATATAAAAATAAAAAAATCCAGTTAGCACTCCCAACTTGCCTCCCTCGCACAGGCCTTGCAGGCTGGGAATTATGGCAGCTGTCTGCCTCCTGGACATTTAAGATGGTACAAGTCCGGGCTGCACTCTGCTAGACCCACATGAATGCCTCTCCAACCTTCATCAGGTCGCTGTCCCCAGCTACCACCTGCGCCCCTCAGGCTCTGGGTTCCTGGGCTGAGGCCTTTTCTCATCACCTCGGGCCTCCTAATGAAAGGGCAAAAAATAACAGTTTCTTCTCCACTGCATGCCATTGTGGCTGTAGCCGCCCACCGCTGCCACTGTCACCGTCGCCACCACCCTGTACTCATCCCGGACTGAGGGCTGGAAGGAAGTTTGACCTCTAACATGCTGAAATTCTTACTGATATCCAAATCCAGTGCAGCATCAGATGTGTGGACTCCCTGGCCTTGGGCTACTTACAGAGCACGGGCCCTCTCCTCCCCAGGGATGCTGGTGTTCTGTTCTGTGAATTAGAATTAGAGAAGTCGTTGGGGCCCTGGGAGCGATTTTTCTCCAGGATTGTGATCAGCGACTCCCTATCAACCCTGAGGGACAGATTCAACGGGGCTCCACGGGGTTAGCATTATGGTATTTCATCCTATTCTCAGTGACTTGAAGGGCTAAACCAGTCTGCTCATCAAGTGTGACAGTTGGGTGGGGTTGCTGACACGTCACAAACCAGGAATAGAATGTTTCAAAGTGACCCTGACAAAATGAGGTGGATGAACCAACGCAACAGGGTGATGTTCAGAGGGGATGAACATAAGGTAGTTCAAGGACTTAAACCGAGAACTAACCTACTGATATGATGCGTAGGGACAAGAGATACAGACAATGATTAACTTGATATGGTATAGTTAAAAAGGGAAAAAAGAACGGTGGGGGGGACATGTCAGGGTGGGACATGGTTGAATGAGTCCATATTGTCAAACTGCTTTCTCCTCCTTCCCTCCCTCTCTTTCTTCTTTCCAAAACTAATGTGAATACTAGCATATAGTAACAAATATATAGCATGGAGTAGCTGGAAAGTAATCAGAGTCTGAGTTTTAGATTAGAAGTAACTTCGGAGTTATCTAGTCCAACCCACTTATTTCACAATTGGAGAAATGGACCCAGAAAGGTCCAGTGTCACAGTTAGTGTTAGAAACAGACCAAGAACACAATCCAGAAATATATGCCCTGTCCCATGGTCCTCAACTTTTCCCACTCTACGTAGCATTGGTTGGTTGTGCCTTCTAAAGCATTCAAGGTTATGCCTTGGTCAACACATTTTTGGCACATGTGGAAAAGCTGGAGATGGTCTGGCCAAGAGCAAAAACAATGTGCCAAAGGACAAGGGTTTTTTTTTTTAATCTAGAAAGGAGGGAGATGATGAGGCAACATTCAATAATTATGGAGTAGCTACTATGTGACAAGTATGCTCTATCATCTTCAGCAATTTAATTCCTAAATAAGGACAGAGCTGGTGATCTGTTCTCCATTTCTTCTGAGAATGATAGAGTGGGAAAGGTTAAGTCAGACATGAGGAAGAACTTTACTATGGATAGGAGATGATCATGGCAGTTAGTAAGTCCTCAATAACAGGTGTCAAACTGAATAAATGACTACAGGGGAAAACACTAGTGTTCATCTTCCTGGAAGCAGAGGGCTGGACCTTATGACCTTCTTAGGTTAATTCAGAGTCTTTGTTGTTATAATTTTTTGATTGCCCCATCTCAGATATTACCAAACTGGGCCTCTTTTTCTGGTGTGCGTGTGCGTGCGTGTGTGTGCATGTGTGTGTGTACAAATCAGAAGGCTCTTTATTTGGAGAGGATTTGGACATTACCTCTCCTCTAAGAACTCAAGGTGCTAGAGCAAGTGCGGCGCCAATCCTATTTGGGACCCAATGAGAGATCATGGTTGGTCTTCACACCTTTGAAAGATAGAAGACGTGACTTCCAAGACAGACAGGGTTTCAATCGAATTGGCGGTCATTGCTGTGCCCAGGTAGCTTCAGTATTCTCAGCCCCATTGCTGATGTCCAGCCCTGAGCCCAGCTCCTTTTTTTTTAAAGAGGGGCTGAGGATACACTTAGACTTTATTTCACATCACAAAAACCATTAGTGCCTAGGCTGGGTTCAGCCTGCATTCCTAGATTCATCTGGTATCTATATTAGTCCTTTTGGGAGCTGGACACAGCTATCTTGGGGTCTAAACTCGTGGTGTGTGTGAAGGGTCAGAGATTGGGCACTGTGAAAATCTCCATAGGAAGTGAGTATGCTTACTAGGACTATAAGCCTGGCCCTGTGCTAGTTTATATACTATGAGGGATAGAAATCCCCTTTGGGGTGTGTACTATCAGCAAGACAAAACTGAACTATGAGTAAATGAATGAAATGCATAATTTAGCACGTGACTTCAATTGTATGGTCAAGGTTAAAGGGGCTGGAAAAATTGTGAGAAAAGCTATGGGGGTTTGGGGTGGGTGGCACAGTGAGCGTCCCGAACTGAGAGAAAAGCCTCAGCCAGAGCACGGAGGTGACACAGTCTAGGCATGCTTGAGGTGCAGTGAGGGACTCACTTGATCTGAGCAGAGGATTCAAGTTAAATGGTTGGACATCAGGCTGGAAAGGCAGGTTGTGGAGGTCTTCGAAACAGCAGCAGTTTGGGTGTTATTGGGTGATCGATGGGACACCCCACTCTCCCTTTTGCTGATGATTTTACAAAGAGGAAACCTGCCCTCAGGTCTTCTTTGGCTCCTTCTCTTCTGCAAGGAGGATTTCCAGAGAAGAAAGGACAGCGTGAGCACCAAGAGAGTCTCCTAAAGGCAGTCTATTCCAGAAGAGCCTTGAGCTGCTCCAAGTAATTCCATCTCCCAGCCTTGGTCAACAGCAGCCTAGGGCACCGTGAAGACTTGCAGCTCAGGTTGCAGACCAACTGGAGGTGGCTTTTTGCAAACCTCATGGAGGGTGAAGGAGATATCCACTGTGGCTCAGAGATGGGCAAACGATGCTCCACGGTTTTACACATGGGAAGAGATGAATTCCAGAAATTATAGATCGATGAGTTTAATATCGATTAAGGGCAAGAGTCTAGAGCAAACGGTTAGAAGAATGGTTGGTGAGCATTTACAAAAGGAAGCAAAGATGGATTCAGGAAAAACAAATCATTCCCCACTCAGCTGGTTTCCTCTGGCAGGGTGAGTGGTTGGGTAAATGAAAAGATATACAGTATATATGGAGTTCAACAAAACATTCTCTCATGATGCTTTTGGGACTGTATGTAGAAATGTAGGGTGGATAAAGATAAACATATGCAGATTCTTAGCCACTTGAATGACTAGACACAAAAGAATTCTGTTTTAATGTCAGTAGATCATCGTAACTTTGAAAATTACATGTAGCTGGGAGAGAAAGCCAAAATGACAGGATCAGATTTCATAGAGATGTCAAGAGGCTGGTATGATGGACTCATTATAGCGAAATGAAAGTTAACAAGGACAAATATGAAGTCGCTTATTTGAATTCCAAAATATAATAGTACAAATGTGAGATGTGAGAGATGTGGCTTAGAGAGTTTTATGAGTGAATGAAAGCTCATCATGAGCTATGACTCAAAAGCATGGTTTGGTTGCTACAGAAAGCATTGTGATCTTGGGCTGTATTAATGAGAGTATAATGTGCAGAATAAAGGAGGTGATCACTTTGTGCTACTCTGCACTGGTCAGACTACACCTGAAGCCCTCTGTTCAGTTGCAGGCATAACACTTCGAAGGAGATGTCAACAAAAGTATATTCAGAGAATGAGTGGTGAGACTAGTGAAGGGACTGACAAAATCCTGGGAGAAATTTGTCTACTGTCAGCAATTTATTACTGGGTTCATGGGTGAAGAGGAAGCTGTAGATTTGTTCTGTGTATTTCTCCAAAGGCATCAAGATCTCATGGGTGGAAGTTATGAAAAAGCAGATTTGGTTTTCACGAAAGGAAGATGCTTTTCTTCTTTCTTTTTTATAAATGAAAAAAAAATGATAATAAAAGTTTCGGCTCATGATTCCAGCCTTTTGAAGTCCTTTTAAAACTTATTACCGACAGTCTCAAAAGCAGAGAAAACAATTCCTAATCTCAACACCCTAATATGAGCATTTCGCTGTGTTTGGGAAGAAATTTCTAACGATTAGTAGTAGTATTTACTCCCTGAAGTTAGAATGGACTGCCTGTAAAGGTGGGCGGTTCTCCATGACCAGAGATATTCAAGTAGTGACTGGAAAACTGCTTCGTGCAGAAGATGCAAAAGCAATGAAAGCATGTGATCAAGGACCAAAATATTTCTGGAGCCTTGGTTCAGATAGACAGGAGGAGGAGAGACTGGAAGCAGAGATAATAACTGGTTAAGAGGTACCTACTCTGAGGACTCCAACTATTTTCGCCTCTAGGCCCCCCCTCCCATGAATCCCAAAATTACAGGGGCAAAAGCAGCTTTGGTGGTTGCCTAATTCCCCTCTCTTGTGATCTGATGCCTGATTTCCCTCTGCAAACTCCTTGCCAAATACTTATCTTGCCTCTGCCTAAATACCTCCAGTAATGGGAAAATCTTGTCCTTTTTAATGCAGACTCTTGCATAACATTTAGTCATCTTGAACTATCATCAAGTTCTTCCTTAGGTTGAGTCAAAATATGTTTTCCAACAGCCTCTGACCTTTGCTCCTGATGGCTCCATCTTACAAAGCAGAACAAGGCAAATCCCTCTTTACATTATGAACCTTCTGATAGTTGAAAACTGGATTCCGAACCACGCAGAGCCATCACTCTGTTGAACCCTTCTCCGGGTTAACAGCCCCAACAGTTCACACACAAGGATTTTTAAGTTCCTTCACCCTCCTGGTTTCTCTTCTGTGCATACTCCAGGTTGCTGATGGCCCTGTTTAAGTGTGGTTTTCAAGGGTAAAGACAGGCAAGAGGGCATAGCCTGACCTCCCTCATCCTAGCCCCAAGATGCATCTGCATGCCAGGCAGCTAGTGTCGAAAACAACCAGCTTACAGGCACCTCATACACCCGAAACCTTTTCACACAGATTTTTAAGTCGTGTCTCTGGTACCTTGCACCTAGGCATTTGGTTTTGACAAACTCGACTGTGAAGCTGTACATTTCATTTTCCTGGTTCATGATGGCCTCTTGGGATCTTCCCGAAACCAGCTTCATATCATTTACAAATTTAATCAGCATGCCATCAATGTCCTGATCCAAGTTGCTAATTAAATTATTGGACAGGCCGGGGACCTTCCTCCAGGCTGACAGAGATCCATTAGCCACCGGCCGTTGAATACACCTTACCGTCCTGTCTTCACCCCACATTTTCCCTGCTTATCCACAAGGATGTTTCACACCAGGTCATTCTCAAACAAAATAAGGTTACATTCTGGAATCCTCTTTGGAAACAAAGGAGTGAGAAAAGAAAGAGAGGACTTTGACCTTTACGTGTCCTCCTCTCTTTTCCTCAGTACCCATGATGAGCTCCATGGCTTCGGTCTCCAGGAAGGAATTTCTAGGCAACAATTCAGGTATAGAAAGTTACAAGAACCGAATTTAGGGTCAGAAAACCTGCATTCAGACCTATCTCTGCCTCTTCCTAGCTGTATGACCTTGGGCACACTGTTTTAACTTCTCTGAGTCTGTTTGGTCATCTGTAAAATCGGGGTGCTAACACCTACCTCACAGGGTTGTTGCGAGAACTGAATGGAAAAATGGATGTGAATGTGCTTTGTAAACTGTAAGCACCATACCAGTGTAAGATATCATCATAATTATTTTTATTTATTCAGTGCCTGCTGTGTTCATCAGTATAGGGTGTCAAAAGAGAAATAAGATGTGGTCCTTGCCCTTGGGGAGCTCACAATTTTGTAGGGGAGATATATTCACGAATAACTATCATATAAAGAAGAATAGGACAAATGGCACATGTTAGTATGGTAATTTGAAAGGGGGAGTTTCCTTCAAACCAGGGGAAATCAAGGAAGGTTTCATGGAGTTCCACATGTACTCCAACAAGTGGGATGGGTCGCACAGTAGTAATGGCTGACAGAGGTCCGTTGAAGAATGACAGACATGAGACCTAGGAAGCTCTGCTGAAATGCAGATTGAACTGATCTCCTTGAAGGAAAACAACTCTTCTAGAGGCTGGAGGCTTCTGGAAAGATGGCAGGAAAGTCACCTTTTTCCTTACCTGCCACTGAGAAATGTGTCTCCGGGAAGGGCAGATACTGAGGCCGCATTTCAACGCTAGGACTCTTCTGCAGGAGGTGGCTCTAGCCTAAGGAGTCACGCATTTTCATCGGAGGAGGATTATCCACCATATCTGAAAGACTTCTTGTTCTTCAGTCCATGCGAGGAGCAGGGCGGGAGAGCAAAATAGTTCAAGGGCTCTCAAGGTCCATTTCCTGCTGGATTCTTTGGAGTTATGGTTAGAGTTTGGTGCCACCTGGTGTCAGAGACTGAACATGACATGCCGGCGTTGCTGCCTCCCTTCAGAAGTTTGGAGCACTGTCCTGCCCATCAGCATTTGGAACTGGGCTCACTTCCCGCCAGGAGGGTAGAGCCAGCCCTTCTGAAGCAGTCTGGGGTCTGGGTGATGGGAAAGGGGAGAAAGGGAAAGTGCTGCTCCAGGCCTCGGGTGCCAAATTTCTGTCTTCCTCAGGGTGCCCCGGGAGATGTGTGTATGTTTGTCCCAAGCACTGAACAAATGGGTTTGCCATGTCCCCTCTCTCCACCCCTCACTCACACATGCTCCCTTATGATGGCTTGAAAAACTGTAACAAATGATACAAGACCTCTCTTTCGGACGTGACCAAGAGAAATTGTCAGCTCATAGGATGGCCAAGGCAGTAGCAGTGAAAGGGTCTGGTTCTCCAGACTCAGGTTGAAAGTGTTTGCTTCTGAGTGTGCTAGTGAGAAAGCCCCAGGTCCGCCCTCCCCGGAAGTGGCAAATCCGGGGCCAGCTCTGGTTGGAGTGCGGGTTGTGGGTAGGAGAGTGACAGTGCCAGCTGCATTGGAATGCTTCAGTTCTTGATCACTGCTGCTGTGTGCCCTGGCTCTTTCCTGGTACCTACTACTCGGGGTGGCATGAGGCCCCTAACCGGACTGGCCGAGAAGTTCACAAATTGCTTTTTAGCCTGTACTTTAGCTACAATAGGGTTGGAATTTTTTTTAAAGTAACATTTGCCAGGAAACTAATGGATAAGAACTAACAAAACAAAGTACAAACAAATGGTTCGTGGGTTAACTCACCTGTCTTACCCAGTCTGGACTGACTAGTCTTACTGGAGGTAAACTTATCTGATGCAACATGCATGGCACCCGACCCAGTGCTTTTTGGCCAGGACAACCTTGCAAAACAGACAAGAGGTCATAGGTTAGACCGAGCTGTCTAGACTTCAGTCGGACATAGGTCTGCCGAGACTGGCGGTCCCGGATAGAATCAGCACCCCATGTCACCTTCTGGCCTGGCACATGCCGCCTTCTGGTTCTGCAGTTACCTTGGCCCCTGTGCTGCCCTACCCTGTCCCACTCCCTAAGAGAGACGAGCCCCAGCGAAACTCTGCCCCTTCGCATATTCTTTTGACGATGTTATTTAGGACATGTGTTCTGACAAATCCAAGTGTGCTTCAGAGTGTAATTGGAAAAAAAAAATATTTGGATTGGAGACTGCTTCTGAAAATCTGGATCCTCTGGTGGCCATTTGTGTTATTGTTGCTGGTATTTTGGTTAGTCTCCTAAAGTGGCCATGTGACCTTGATGGCAAACGCCATCTTTCTAAGAAGCCTGCGTGCGCTGCCCGACTCCTCTGACAGCTGCTCGTGCTCTGTCTTTTCCGATTTCAAAGCCTTTAGACCGCCCACCGAGACCCCTTTTCCGGTCTGCAGGGCCCGGGAGGCTCTCAGGTCATTTGTGGAGCAGAGGTGATTGACACAATCTGTGTCTAATGAAATCTCGCCTCCTGCCCAGCTCCGATTACGAGTTCCGCTCTCATTCTCGGCTTCTTTTTGATGACTCATTTCTCGAATTATTCTCCCACTGGCCTTCAAACCCGCCCCGCCGGCACTTTCTCCTTTGGCTCCTGGTTGTCCCTCACCCTGGGGGGAATAGGTTTTGTGAATACAGCTGGGCATAGTTTTTACAGTGTACTTTAAACATAGAAGCAAAAAAAACACAATTTCCACACAGGAAAGAGGAGGTTCATTTCCTTATAAGGAGCTTAACCCGTCACTGTTTTTCAAGCTTTCCCTTTCACATGATACGGGTGCGTGAGGGACAAATGACAGCGGAGCTCCTGCCTCTGTTTCCAGCTCAACTGCAAACCCCAGGCAGCTCCGAATTCCTAGCAAAGGTCAAGCTGCTCGGCTCCAGCAGCCGGCCCCACCAAGGGAGGACTCGAGGAGGCACAATTAGGGTTCAAAGTTCCCAAACATTTCTGTGAGTCTCGGGCATCCGCATCAGGTGCAAATGACAAATTTGCTGGGGACTGCAGTCCTGAGGAAGAAACAGACTTTGGATCGTTCGTGGGGGTGGGGGAGAGGGTACAGGCAGGAAAAACAAGTAGGGGGCTGAGACTGAACTCAGAAGGTGTTCTGGACCCAGGCCATTAAAATTGATGAGTGTACTTTCACGCGGGTAAGGGTCCGGAGCCATGCCGTGTCCATGCGTGTCCTTAAGACATGCTTTCCTGGATAGGGACAAGCAAAGCCAGGAGAAGACCTATAGTAGGAAGTTGGCAAGGGACTGACCGAAATTGTTCCCTTTGGGTGCTCGTAGGCTCGGTTGTTCTTTCGTGCCACAGCTAAAGCCTGTGATTGATTAAAAGCTCCAGCTCTGCCTAGGTTGAACACCGCCTTTCTTGTATAGGGCTTGTGCAGAGAGGGCTCACAACAAATTCACTGAGTCTGAGCATCATACCGAAGGCTAGAGGCTCGAGGACCACCCAGTCTGCCAGTGCTCTCAGACTCAGGCATCTGTTTGGAGGGGTCTTTTGCACTTTGGCGTTGTGTCTGGGAGGAGAGAGTAGTTTGCAGCTTGGGGAAACAAAGAAGGTGCTGAGCAATGTTAGGCACCTTCTTTTGCTACTCCCTCCTAGCCAGCCCCGCTGCCCTCCCTTCGGAGGCCCCTTGGCTAAGTCCCATCCACAGCTTATTTGCATTGTCCAGGCTTGCCCCTCTGGCCTCTGAAAGGAATGTGGCCAATGAACAGGAAAGAGGAAAGAGGCAGCATGCTCTCTGCCCCTGCTGGGGTGAAGAGAGAGCGGACACACAAATCCTCTCCCCTCCCCAGCTTCTACTTCCACCTCCTCTCCTTCATCTTTATCACAAAACAATTCTGAAGCATTCCTCTGTCCCAGGCTCTGTCTGTCCTCATTAGTTTACACGTAATCCCTTGCTCTGATGATCAGAAGCAACAGGGCTGAGTGACACCGAAAATACGGAAAGCACATCCCCATGGGGGCAGTGGACTAATGTGGAAAGTGTGTGGTCCAGAAACCCTCACGCCAGTGACACATCTGAGGGGCAGTACAATTTGGGGCAAAGGAATCAGGATAAATGCGTGTAATTGTGGTGAAAAGTGGGGGTGGGCAATTGTGGGAGTTTTAGATCTAGGCAGATTGGGACAAGCAACACTATTGGCTCTCAGCTGCAAAGGATTTCTGAAGGAGGTGGGATTTCAGAAGTAGCTGAGTGACAGAACCACATGGCTATAAGATATTTGCATCTGAGGTAGGAGTGGAATTAACAGATGGATAGACTTTGATTGGGAAAGCTTCAATAACTGGTGACTGTTATTCCTCCTCCTCCCCTCTCAACACACATTTGTGGGGTGCCAACTCTGTCCTCGATACTGGCACCATAAAAATAATAATGATAGCAAATAGTTATTGAATATTTACTATGTACCAGGTACTGTATAAACCACATTATCTTATTTAAATCTCACATTAACCTTATGACTTATTGTGCCCATTTTGCAGACAAGCCAGCTGTAGTTCAAAGAGATCAAGTGATTTGCCCCAGGATCACACAACTGGATGTCAGTGGAAGGAGTGAGGTTTGAATCTGGTCAGTTAGAGTCTGGAGACCCTGGATTGAATCCGTATGCTCTACCTAATCTTCTAGTCAGACAGTGATAGAAATGGGATGCCTTTGGTGGCAGGGGAAGCTAGAACAGGGAGGGAGGGCCAGGTCTTTGAGAGCAGAGAAGTATAAAGCAGAAGACCCCAGAAGCAGCAGCAAAGTTCCAAGCCAGCTATGTAGACAGGCAGGTAGAGCAAGGATCTGGGTAACCAGGATGCAGCGACAACTCAGAGGAAGCCCAGACAGGCAGGTGGTTGGCAGCCAGAGTATCTGGCAGCCAATGACACAGGCTCTGCCATGGGGCCTGGGCTTCCAGAGCAGAATGCCAGACGTCAAAAGGGCTGGCAAGAGCTAGATGAAGCACTATTCTTGAGAAGAGTAACATGCCATACAGGGCACCGAAGTAGGACTAAAGATCTAGGGACACCAGAATAGAGACCTAAGACAGGGGCTTTTATACAATAAACCGGGAAACGGTCCAATTATTAGAGCTAGGAATCAACTCCATTAATTTCCCCTCCCTCTCAACAACATTTTCGAGCTCTCTCACAGTGTGTGGAGAGGAGAAATTGCTCAGTAACGCAGACGATTTCAGGCTAAGGGAGGAACATGGGCCAAGGCACAAAGTTTTGAAAGATTACGCCACATTTGAAGAACAGTAGCAATTTATGCTGGACTATGGTGTACATGGCAGGGAGAGGTGTGAACTATGAGTCTGAAGGGCAGATTACGAAGGCTTTTGTGGGTGCTGCTAAAGATCTTGGACACTCTCCCATAGGTAAAGGATGAGCCACCTCTGGTCTTTATGTTGACAAGTGATGGGGTTGCACTGGGGTGTTCTAGATAGACTACATGGGAAGTAATGCCCAGGTGCTCTGGAGGCAGGCACAGCACTCAGGAGGTTATTGCAATTGTGCGGGTAAAAAATCATGGCAGCTTGAACTGAGATAGCTATGGAGAGGATTAATTCAGGAAAACATTTCTGAAGAGAGTTAATGAGACTCAGTGATTGATGTGGTGAGTGATGGGGAGAAAGGACCCAAGAACAACTCCAAAGACATCTTGCTTGACAACAGGGCCTGTGGTGACATCATTCATGTAGAGACTGGGAATCTAGGATGAGGCGTGTGCTTTACAGAAGGAGGAAAGGACTTCAGTTTGGGACATACTGAGCTGGGGGTGTCCAGTGGTGTGCTGGCAAATGTTTAACTGGGTGCTGGGAGAGCCTCAACTTAATGATTTCTGTGCTGTAAAAACACCCACCGTGGCCAATTGGAAGCTACCAATATGATGCCAACCCACTTACAAAATTCCTGAAAATGTAACAACCAGTCACAGAGACCCATGGAAAGGACCATGCCAGGTAGTCAGATGGCATTGCATAAATAATTTTGAGACCACACCACTAGACTGAATCAGGATTTTCAGAACCCAAGATCAAGCAGAACAGGAACTAACTACATGGGACTGAATGAGCTGATGAAGGATGATTATGACTTTTGTTTAGAACATGGCTAATGGATTTAAGGAGACCCTTTCTCTTTCCTCTTAAGTTATCGCTACTCGTAACCACTAGTAGATTATACTTTTGTAAATAGGAATGAAACATTCATCTTTTCTCTCTAACTGATCTCTGCAGAATTGGAAAACTCTTATTGAGTATTATTATTTCCGTGGTGATATAATTATTTGCTAAATTTCTAAGAACCTGTCCACAGCGTAAGAGGACATAGTTGGAAACATTGCTTATATAACCAAGATTTTGATTGGAATGTCGTATTTGAGAATGATGTGCACAGGATCAGATGTGATCAGATAGTTTTAAGGAACTAAGGTCATTCCCTGGAAGGCCCAGGAATCTTAAGCTATTTTGGAGACCTCAAGAAGAAAGAATTCACTCAAATCCAAAAGTATTGCTGTTGAAATTTGGTGGCAAGTTTTTGATTTGGCTTTTAAGCCTCCAGACGCCTTTCAAAATCTGATGTGAGATCCCTTATGGAAAGTTCCAGCAAAGCAAAATTTAAAAGGCCTATGGGTCAATTACCATTGTTGCTGCATTTATGCAAATAATCATGTCAAATCTAATGAAATTGGACTTGTTTTGTAAACAGAAATCACAAAGTTAGGAGTGACTGGAGAGAGAAATTGTATGTTTCAATAGAAAACTATAGCACACCCTTGTGGGTTATTAGATTCTAGTCCTGCTCATTGTCTGTGAGCTAGTTTTCACCTCTTGGTAAACTACATTTTACTGTCTGCTTTGTTTTCTACCTGTAATTGTACTGGATCCTATCATCTTGCACATTTTGTCAGCCCTTACCAATTTCTTAATTCTTCTAATTTCCCTCAATATCTGGCTACAACTCTACAAACTGGCATTTACAATTTTCCTCCCACCCACCTGACTTGATGTCACTGAGAACTAAAACCTGACTGCTCAGATCCGTACTGGGACTCTAGGTTGTCTTGTAGCTGACCTTCCCCCAGGATCTAAGAAGCCCTGTAAGTAAAGCTAAACAACTTGATATAAACTTCAAAGGAATCATCACCACAGCACATCCTAAGTGAGCAACCTTTAAGCCTGTTCCTGTGTGAGCCACTCAGGAAGTTCACTGGAACACCTGCATCTTCCATGCTCTATTCTAGGAAATAACCATGCGAACTGGCAACCAGGAAAGCCACTGAATTGCCACTGCTGTCCTCATTCTACCATCTAAAGATGCTTCAAGCCCCGTGTATAGAAATCTTGACTAGCTGCTCCCTGGATCCATAAACTGGGTTTATAATCTGCTCCAACTATTAATCTTCGTTTTTCTTTTGTTTCATAGAAATTCCCCTCACAAAATTTCTGATGACTCACACCATCCAGCAAATATTACGTGCTACGAAGTCTCAACATATGGTTCAGCTGGTTGTTCATGAACTAAAGGTAATCACATGAGAGATGGACTTAAATTGTTTGGAAGAAAGAAGAAAGACTTTCTCCTTGCCCAAACTTTAGTTAGCCTCCTGTGAGTCCTCTTTTCAGCTAGGCCTGAACGTTGGTCCTTGTCCTGTCTTGGGCCTGTCCTAGCAAAGAATCCTGCTGTCATTCTCCCACTCTTGATATCTGATCAAGTTCTTCATTCCCGACTTTTGATGTCTAAGTCCTTGGCCTGCCTTTAGCAAGACTGTTAGGCCGGTTTAGCAAGAATCTTCTGTTTTTGACATCTCCTCTTAGTAATTTTCCATCCACTGACCCCCTTCACTCTGCTCATTGGCTATAAATCCCTACTTGTCTTTGTTGTATTCAGAACTGAGCCCAGTATCTCTTCCCCTATCTCGAAAAAGTCTTCCTTACTATTATATGAGGCAAAATCTGATAAATCTTTTAGAAGAAATAGATCAGGCCAGAAGGGATTGGCAGGAAATATTCAAAGTGATGAAAAGCAAGGACTTACAACCAAGATTTCTCTACGCAGCAAGGCTATCATTTAGAATCAAAGGGCAGATAAAGAGCTTCTTAGACAGGAAAAAGCTAAGGGAGTTCATCACCACCAGGCCAGTATTACAGGAAATGTTAGAAGAACTTCTTTAAGAAGAAGGAGGTAAAAAGAACATAAATATGAATAATAAAATGGCAATAACTATGTACCTATCATTAATCATTTTAAATGTAAATGGATTAAATGCTCCAATCAGAAGACATAGGATGACTGAATGGATAAGAAGACAAGACTCATACATATGCTGCCTACAAGAGACTCACGTGTGTGTGTGTGTGTGATTTGAGGGGATGTAAAAGAAACAGAGAAGGGAGAACAAAAAAGGATAGAAGAAGATTAAAGGAAGAAAGAGTCTTCCCTTCTGGAAACTCCCAGACACAGAGTCTAAATAAAGAAGACAAGACACACACACACATGCACACATTCACATATATATGAGAGACAGAGAGAGAGAGAAAGAGAGAGAGAGAGAGAGAGAGAGAGAGAGAGAGAGAGAGAGAGAGAGAGAAAGGGGAGAGGGAGAGAGAGAAATATTTAAATAGCACAGATTTTGCCTTTGGCCCCTCCCACCACCATTCCCGACCAATAAACATGTACCGTGGAGTGAATTTGCATAGTAAATGTGGATCTGATGTTTTCTCCTAATTGATCTCTAGCCCAAGAGGAATCTCAACAACATGGGAAGGGGCAGAGGCAGAGTCTGAGCTATTTAAACATTTTTCTTTCTATATATATAAACCTTTAGGTGAATTCATTCATCTTAGTTTAGTGTGATTATGATGGACAGCACTATATCCACAATGGTCACTGTCTGACATGCTCACAGGAGTGCCCAGCATCTTTGCCCTTCACCATAGCATGTAAATGGATGAAAACATCTTCCCAGATGTGAGGTGAAGACTACGGACATATTCATCTACTGACCTTGCACAGATTCCTGGAGAGGAGTAGGGTAATCTGCAGATAAATGGATGTTTGCACTGGGAAGAGCTGGGAGGGGCTGGAGGTTTGGAGGTGGGAAGGTACTATCACAACCTGAAATAGAGCTGTAGGAGTCATCAACATAGAGATGGTACGTGGAATCATGAGAGTAAATCACTCAGCAAGGGTCTTGGAGTAAGAAGACAACGGAGGCTAGAATTCTGGGGAACGTTGCAGAATAAGGTGGAAAATCGTGAGCATGATATCATGGAAACCAAAGGCAGAGTAATTTTCTAGAGGTGAGATTTGTTCATGGTATGAAATACTACTGAGAGTTCCCTCTGGCTTTTCCAATATGGAAGTCACTTATGAGCATAATGAAAACACTTTTAGCAGATGGCTGGGGCAGGGGCCAGATTGCAGTGGATTGAATTATGATAAGAGGTAAGTAAGCGGTGATAGTAAGTGTGAACTGTTGTTTTTTTTTTTCTGAAAACCGGAATCTGGGTATTTTCTTTAAAATTAGCGATACTGGTTACCATATGTTAAATAACAAATGTACAGAAGGTGAGTATTAAAATTTCTTTTAATTCCAGCAAATGTTTTTGGGTGCCTTGGCTGTTGGGGATACGAAGAAGAAGAAGAAGAAGAAGAAGAAGAAGAAGAAGAAGAAGAAGAAGAAGAAGAAGCAGCAGCAGCAGCAGCAGCAGCAGCAGCTGTGGTGTATCCCCAAGATGCTCACAGTGTAGTAGGCGACAGACATAGAGGTCTGGAGCGCAGAGGAGGGAACGTAACTTCTGTCAGAAGAAGGGGTTGGGAATCTGAGAAGTCTTAACAGAGGAAATGACCTTAGAGCTGGGATTGGAATGATGAGTGGATATTCTCCTGGCGAAGGGTGGGGAAGACATTCCAGGTAGAGGGACGCAGAAGCAAAAACCTATGGATGTAAATGTCTCTGCCACATTTAGAGATTACTAGTGGTTCAGGACAGATAAAGTGCAGAGTTGGACTGTGAAGAGGGTCTTTCGGCCATGTTGAGTTCGCACTTTAATGTGGGTAAATGGGAAGCCTTCAGAGTTTTTTTAAGCTAGAACAGTTTCATGTCCAAACTGAGAGAGGCGAACTGCAGGTGCGGAGACCAGTTGAGAGATTTTTCATAATTGTCCGAGTGTGAGGAGATGAGAGCCTGTTCTAAGAGTGGCAAGATTTGGGAGGAGAATGAAACAGAAATAGAGAAGGAAGGCAGTTGAGCTGATTTAGGAAATAAAGATGATGACTTGATTTTCGATTGATTATAGTGAAACTATTAAGCACTTCAGCTCTGGAATCATGAGGACATCTTATTTAACATCTCTGAGTCCCAGCTTCTTCATCTACAAAATGGAGATAATAAAATACCTACCTTATTTATAGGACAAAACAGAGTAAGTCCTCAATAAATGTTAGTTATTATTTTGAATATTATTATTATTATTATTATTATTATTTTTACTGCAAGCCAAATTTCAGTGACAGATGGAAATGTCCATCAGGCAGCTGGAAATGTGAACTGAAGTGCAAAAGGAAGGTATGAACTAGAGGTTTCTGATTCACCATATAGAGACATCAGTTGATCTTGGAGAGTGGCTGAGCCTCTACGAAGGGCAGAGGATGGAATTTTCCAGAATATTCACAGCCAGAAGTGGTAAGAGAAAGCATACAGAAAATTAGTGGCATGAGAGGGAGGGCGAGGTCCTTACTTTGGAGAGGAACTTTATATTTCTAAACGTAGTAGCTTCATCTAAGTCCTCGGTCCCTGACATCTCTGCAGTATTGGAAGCAAGTGACCTCATAAAGCCTTCTTATAGAAATGCTCTTCTTCAGTTTCCATGGCATTCTGTTCTCCTCTATCTTCTTCGATTATGCAGAGATATCTGAACTGAAAGCCTCATGGCTTACTTGCTCCAACCCCCTCATTTTCCAAGTGATGAAACTAGAGAGTCAGAAAATGGAAGTAGTTTGTTCAAGTTTCACAGTCAGTTGTGCCTTGTCTTTTTCCTCTCCTTTTCTCACTTCCCGCAACTCTTTGCTCTTTGCTCTCCTATACTCACTTCCTCTTTCTATAAACTCATCTGTTTACATAGCTTCTACGATTACCTTTGATTTTGATTGACAAATTGAAATCTCCCACCCATGCCTCACTCCAGAGATGCTACCCCACTCTTCCAATAGTTAGCTAGATGCCCCACTGACATCTGAAGCATCATTTTTCTCCACAAGTCTAGGTTCCCTTTTTCATTCCCCTATCCTATTAATGGTACCTCCATTTTCCTAGTCAGCTAATCCATTATCAAACCTGGTCAATTAGTCCAATTTAAATGTCCACAAAGTGCAGAGATTAAGCACACTGCCTCTAGGGACAAGACTGCCTGGGACCAAATCCTGGCTCTGTGATCTTGGGTAAGTAGGATGTCATTTGAACCAGACTCTGTTAGAATTGAAAGAGACCTTAAAGATGCTTATTCCTCCAACTTTGCCTTTTTCAGAAAAGAAAATTGAATCCCTGAAAGGTAAATCCCCGTAGCCTGTAAATAGGAGTCAGGACTGCAATCCTAGGCATCCCCAGTCCATACCCATTGCCTCTTGTAGTCTTATGAGATCTGTCACCACTGCCACTTCCCTAGATCGATTATTTATAACCTCATTCCTGCATTATTGACAAAGCCTCCTACCTATCTTGCAGCTTCTGCTCTACCCTCTCCTTAGTTCATCCTGCCAACTTAATCTTCCTAAAGTGTCATTTCCAAGTTTTCATTCCCCTCATCGAGATTTTAGTGGTTATTCATTGCCTCCTAAATAAAATGTAAACGTCCAAACTAGGCAATAAAATTGCTCTCAAATCTGGTGCCAGCTTATCTTTCTATGCTTCATTACCCACACTACCCTTTTGTGCCCCATGTCCTGGTCATGCCCAGTACTCTGTGTTCCTTGAATAGTTCACACACTTTCATGTCCTGTTGACTTTACATATTGTTCTCGCAACTCTGAGTACCCTTACTTCGATGTTCCTCCTGTCAAATATTTTTAAGTATGGCTGAATCTTTATTTTATTTTATTTTATTGTTAGTTTCAAGTATACAGTACATTGGTTATACATTTATATAGTTTGTAAAACGACTCCCTAAATTGCTCTTTCTCTCCTCTGGCCTCCACCTAGCCATTACATTACTGCTGACTGCATTCCTTATGCTGTGCTCCCCATCCCTGTGACCATCTATCAACTACTAATTTGTACTTCTTTAACCCTTCACCCCATTCTCCCAGCCCCCCAACCTCCCTCCTGTCTGTCTGTCACCACATTGTTCACTATATTTGTGAGTCTGTTTTGTATTAATTTGTTCTTTTTGTTCCTTAGATTCCACATATAACTGAAATCATATGATATTTATCTTTCTCTGACTTATTTTACTCAGCATAGTAACCTCTAGGTCCATCCATGTCATTGCAAATGGTAGGATTTCATTTTTTTAATGGCTGAGTAATATTCCATCATACATATGAACCATAACTTCTTTATCCAATCATCTGTTGATGGGCATTTAGGTTCTTTCCATATCTTGGCTATTGTAAATTGTGCTGCCATGAATATAAGGATGCATATATCTTTACTAATTATTATTTGTTTTTCTTTGGGTAAATACCTAGAAGTGCAATTGCTGGGTCAAAAGGCATATACGTTTTTAATTTTTTGAGAAATCTCCAGACTGTTTTCCATTGTGGCTGTCCCAGTTTGCAATCCCACCAACAGTATATGAGAGTTCCCTTTCCTCCGCATCCTCGCCAACACTCGTTCCTTGATTTATTGATGATAGCCATTCTGACAGGTGTGAGGTGATATCTCATTGTGGTTTTAATCTGCATTTCTCTGACGATTAGTGACCTTGAAGCATCTTTTCATATGACTAGTTCCTTCTATGAGGCCATCATTACATTGATCCCAAAACCAGATAAAGACATTACAAAAAAAAAAAAAAGAAAACTATAGGCGGCTGTCGCTTATGAACATTAATGCAAAAATCCTCAACAAAATATTATCAAACCAAATTAAGCGATACGGTAAAAATATCATACACCATGATCAAGTTGGATTTATTCCTGGGATGCAAAGTTGGTAAAATATCCGCAAATCAATTCAGGTGATACACCACATTAACAAATTGAAATAAAAACCATATGATCATGTCAATAGATGCAGAAAAAGTTTCAACAAAATCCAACATCTATTTATGTTCAAAATTCTCAGCAAGGTGGGAATAGAGGGAACATACCTCAGCATAATTTAGGCCATATATGACAAACCTACAGCTAACATCATACTCAATGGGGAAAGGCTAAAAGGATTTTCTTTAAGATCAGGAACAAGACAAGGATGCCCACTTTCACCACTCCTCCTCAACATTGTGTTGGAAGTCTTAACCACAGCAATAAGACAGGAAAGAGAAATAAAAGACATCCGAATTGGAAAGGAAGAAGTAAAACTCTCATTATTTGCTAATGACATCATACTATATAGAGAGAACTCTTAAGATTCCACCAAAAAGCCGTTAGAACTGAGCAGTGTCAAATTCTTAATCATCTTTCAAGGGCGCACTCAAATGTCCAAGTGCATGAAGGGTTTTCAGATTTCCCTAGTCAAAATTAACCTCTATGATAATATATGCAGCAAGAGTTGCCATCGTAGTTGAGTGTTTAATGATGTCCCTTCCTTTTTTAGCCTGTGTTCCCACAACCTAGTGCTTATACTTCTGTTTGACAGTTTATTTCACTTACTTTATATTAGAGCTGGTTATTTCGACAACTAGTGCATCTTCCTTTGCATTCTCCACAGCCCCTAGCAGGGTTCCTGGCAAGCAATAGGCACTTAAATATTTATCAAAATGAAATGAAGGCTCTGGAGCCAAGTCCTGAGACATTGCCTCATTAGCAGTTTAGCAAGACTAACTCCTGTTGCTGAACATGGAGTGGCATGTTGGGAGAAGAGAAATCTGGGAAACCTTGTTGGCAAACTTTCAATGATGTGCTTTAGAGCAGCCTATATAATTTTCAACCAGACAATTTGCTTGAGGGTATCTGATAAGGTAGGAAAAATGACACAGCTCAAACTTCTTATCCACACATTCTTTAAAACAAGTTAAGATCATTGCAGGCCCATTGTCCCTAGCTAACGGATTACAAATAGCTGGAGAGAGCAGTGACTGATGCTGAAGGTTGAGGAAGTGGAAGCAGAAGCTCTTTGGAGTCATTTGCAAAAGGAGACTACCATGACCCAGAAATTAATCTTTCCCTCAAAAGTGATTCTTAACTGAGCTCTCTGTATCCTTTCCCTTGGAAGGATGAGGGCCAAGGAGATTGACATGTATAACATACCTTTATGGTGTCTCAGTAGCAGGATCTGTTTCAGATCATTCTGGACAAGCTTTTAGCTAAGGCTGCTATGCAGATCATTGCAATTCCAGAAGTGATGCCAAGATAAGAAATGACTGCATCCTCACATAGACAGTTTAAGGACAAGTTGAAGGCCTCAAGTTCATTTATTTGTTGACTACATCCATTCATTCAATTGTCATTCATTTAACTTTTTCTAAACAACTACTATGTGTCAGGCACATAGGTGCTCCTATAGAGATGAATGGTCCTTGCCCTTCAAAAGTATTATTCCAATGAAAGAGACATACAAGTAAATAGACAATATGGTGGGCTATGATAAGTGGTATCACAGAGATATACTGTACAGAGGAGAAACAGAAGGGTAGAGAAAATAAAGGGACTAACTAAAATCAAAATTCCTGAATTTAGCACAAGAGGCCACTGGCTACCTCTCACCACTCCATAGCCTTTGAATGTAAAGTGTAGACTATCTGAGCTGAGTTTCAAAGAATGAAGAGTTGGTAAAAAAAAATATGGAAAAGGTGTTATAGACAGATTTTATCCCAAAGGTAGTGAAGAGCCAATGGAGAATTTTAAGCTGGGGAGTGACATGATCAGATATACATTTTAGAAAGACCACACCGAAGAAAGTTCGGAGAATAGATTAGGCCATGAATGGAGGTAGGGAGATGGTGAGGAAAGTGGTTTACTAATCTAATTGTAAAATTATCAGAGTCTGTATTAGGGCAGTGGAAGTAGAATAGGATGGAAGAAAAGTAGTTGGAACATAGGAGGAGGTAAAACCTACAAGGTCATGATCCAGTGGCAAGTGAAAGAGGATGTTAAATTATATGTATTTCAGAGAACAGATTGGTTGTGGCCAGAGATGGTGGGTAGGGGGTGGACGAAATGGGTAAAGGGGGTCAAAAAGGTACAAACTTGCAGTTATCAAATAAATAATTCATGGGGATGTAATGTATAGCATGGTGACTACAGTTAATGACACTGTATTGCACATTTGAAAGTTGCTAAGAGAGTAGATATTAAAAGTTCTCATCATAAGAAAAAAATTTCATAACTATGTGTGGTGATGGATATTAACTAGACTTACCTTTGTGATTATTTCACAATCTATACAAATATCGAATTATGTTGCACGCCTGAAAGTAATATAATGTTATGTCAATTATACCTCAATAAAAATAATATGTATCATATAATGACAATTTTATTTTAAAAGTATATTTATATCTTTTCACTGCGAAATGATTGTAAGGTTTCACAACTGTTAGCAATAATTATCCCTTGGTGGTGGTGTTAGACTATTTTTATTTTCATTCTTATGATTTTTTTGTATTTTTATTTTTCCATAAAGAACATGCATTACTTATATAAACAGCAAACATAGAAATTAATATTAAAAGGAAAAAATAAAAACGAGAAGCAGGTTTTGAGAAGGTGGGAGAGGTCAGCTGGATCAAACACTTGAGTCAGTAAGACTCATTCTGAGAGAGGTCCACTGGATTTTGCTACAAAGTGACCTTAGTGAGAACTCAGTGCCTCTGGTAGAGAGTAGAGGCAGAAACCAGATTGGAGTGAAACCAGAGTGAGTTGGAGATGAAGACGTGTATGCAGGAAGTATAGAATTGTCTTCCCAAAAACTGAGTTAAGAAGGAAAAGAGATAGGGCAGAAGCCCAGTTTAAGATACCATCCAGTTTGAGAATTCCAAACTAGGTGTAGGGACTCTGAGTAGCCTGATGAGAGATAGGTTATGAAGGTCTTCTGACATTCAGATTCTCAGTGTAAGGGATGCAGCATAGGATGAAATCGGAAGCAGCAACCAGCTCATCAGAATCATCATCAGAAATTGCTCTTCTGGGCTCAGAGACAAACTTATCATCATTAAAACTGAACTAAGCACTCCAATGCTACTTATGTGGCTACATAATTTAGAGTGTGGGTTAATCCTTAAAAGGTCCTCCCACCTCCAAAGCTTGCGATGAGGATGAAATAGTTGCGGAAGTTCTTGTGACTCATGTGATAACAGTCAGGTCTTCTCTATAAAGGTGTGGAGCTCAGTTCCGTAGACAAGATTGTTCTCCAGGAACAATGCCAAACCTCAGTGCATTCTCCAGCTTAACCCAGCCCCGGCACTGTGAGATGAAATGTCAGCAGTGTGAAAGAGCAGTTCATGTTTATTGTAAAGCACTAACTCGGATTCAGAAATCAATAACTGCTCGACATTCTGAAAAGCGCCCTCATGCTGGCAAATCCAATGCCACTGAACACTATTTCCTAGGAGACAATAAAGTAGCTCCATCATCCTTGTCTTTTGTAGGAGGAAAACGTAACCAAAGTGGAGGCCTCTTCAGAATATCTGAAGCTCTTACTTCGTATCAGAAGCTGAGGCCCCATAGATAGTGGAATCGTTATTCTGGATGCGTTTGCTTCTGGGATGAGCAGAGGACAGAGGATCTTAGGGGCACCCAACTGGAAGAGATTTTCACTTGAGGAGGCCCAGGGAAGCAAAGCCATAGAGGAGAACCATAATGTTTAAACAAAAGGCAAGACGAAGATGGACATAGACGAAGGGAGACAAAATCTTTGTCTGGGAGACTTAGAAGCAGGACTCTCTTGTTCAGGTGCAAGGAACAGATTAAGGGAAGTAGGTTAGTTAGAACGAAGGTTGTGAAGGGTGAAGGTGTATCGAAGCTCCCCTTTTTATATGGTGCTCAGGGCCTCCTGCAGGGACTGGTTTGGCAATTTAAAGAAGGTATGAAGGACCAGATCCTGTCTTCCCCTTCACACACACAGACACACACACTGCTGTACTGACCGGGGCTGGAGCTGGGCTGGCTCTATGGCAGGCACAAGGCATAATGGATAGCAGGTAAGGTTGACTCAAGCTCCTGTGGGTACCGCTTTGGCCCACAGTTCTCTCCATGGACCAGGTGCTGGAATCCACATTGGTGGGTCTGTCCAGGAATCCGCTTAACACATACTCAGTGATCAACAGTATGGATTGATGTGCGTGGGTAGGGAGGTGGGGGACTTCAGGCAGGGGGCAATGAGTAGTGCCTGTCAGCAGAGGCCTTGGCCTTCATGGTGTTGTCTGCAGCCTGGCACTCCCCAAGGTGCTGACATGGTAGTGCTAGGTGGTTCCAGGAAAGAGCAGGAGGAGTGGTTATGATTACCGAGGCACAGAATTCTGCATAAGACATTCATGGTATTATTGTTAGCAAACTTGGCTGACACAGGGAAGGGCCAAGGAGTCCAAAGATTGGAAAGAAGGGGTGAGCACCAGGGCTTCTACTTAGGATCCAGTTTATATGCTTGATTGAATCCTCAGTGTGAGGGGGTGGGTAATAGACCAGTAGATTTCTATTTGGAGGACTTAGAAAAAGATCCTATGAAAAAACAATCTTCTGTATATACTATATGATTTCGATGATGGATACGTACATAAAGAAAGAAAACTGGAAGGAAAACACTAAGCTATTAACAGCTTAATGGACAGGGCATCAGCTCATCAGCCTGGCTGCCCAAACTTGGACAATTAACAGAAAAAGTTAAATTCTTCTTTGTCCTTTTCTCTTCACCCTTCAAACTTGCCACTTGACTCCTTTTTTCTGGCTATGACCTGGACTCCTCTCTGATTCTTCACCCTACCACGCTACCTCCAGTCCCCTTGGGTAAAAATCCAGGATTGGATTCAACCTGGGAACTTTCTACCTTGGACTACTCCCAAGGTCTTACAATTGACTGTACCCCCAAGAGCAGAACAATGAGGAAATGGACATCGAGCTATATTAGCTGAATAAAAATGATGTTAAGATGGGAGCCCAAAAGTTCCAATTTTCTATTTCACTGTTTTCATTTGGCTACCTGGTCTAGCAAAAGGATGCTGAACTTTCTGGAGTTTTTTGCAAGTATACCCTCCATTGGTGCAGTGATCAGACATCGGTGAAATATAGTACTATACCTCAAACCCTAGGAATTAGGGTCTTCATAAAACACAAAAACAGGGGCAAAATGAATTCCAAATTGCAGGGAGTAGATACAGTGCTGCTTAAGGCTGTTTTTCTCAGAAAATCTACAAGCTACAAGAAACGCCGTCCCCTGGGCTTCACTCTTGGTAGAATGAATACCATCCTGACTATGTGGGGCTGGCTTTAGAATATTTCATACAATTATGTTTTTGGAGGAGGTACTGACACAACTTAGCCTTTGTTCCCCCTCCAAATTGTCCTTA
The DNA here is from genome assembly GCA_028627145.1 of Eidolon dupreanum. NCBI lineage: Eukaryota > Metazoa > Chordata > Mammalia > Chiroptera > Pteropodidae > Eidolon > Eidolon dupreanum. The sequence goes on from CM053505.1 coordinate 100,120,660, forward strand.
GAGCAAAAAAGTATATGCCTGACCATCAAGTACACAATTCTCCAGAAACCTCCTTGGAAAAATATTGATAACTCCCTCTAGTAGACCTCTTCTAAGAATAAGAAACCCTGGGACACAGACTCGTTCATATAATTACGTGTCCTTTTGAAAAGAATTGGTAAAAACCAATGCCAATTATGAATACAGCCCTTACTGGAAACAGCTTGCATAACCTTGTACAGCCTGAACTGGGATGCGGACTTTTGAAATGTTCTGCAGATTTTCAGGGTTACCCATTTCCTTAATCCTATGGACTCATTTGGGAAGAGTTTTTGTCTGTATGTCTTAAGCAACATTTCTGCTGGAAGCTGTCCCCTTTGATTTCTGAGCCACACAGCAATGCTGTCTCATTGATCAAAGCCATACCGAATGCCACGTTTTGTTTGGTAATGAGGCCCAGGGACGGGCTGGATGATGGACTCCACATGCGAGGCGGTGCTGCTGCCATCCGAGGAAGCCTCGAGATTGCTGTGATGTCACGAGCAGAGCTCCCACAGCCCGCCGATTGATTCTGTTGATGAGGTCCAAACCTCTGAACTATGACGATGTCACTGGTGAGATGTACTATTAATTAATGTGATCAGTTTTTTTTTTTGCCATCGACTGTCCTGGTCCTGAGTAGAACAGGAATGGGGAAAGCCCTCGTCAAGGCTGATGTGTGAGCCATGCCAGAGACAGCAGGCTTATGTTTAGGGCCTCTCGCCTTGTATGTTTCAAGGTCTAATAAAGATCTCCCTGAGTAAATCCAAGGAAATAAGCAGGCTGATGTAAATTTTTCAATTATGCCTCTAAACATCCATTGTAAGAAGCAAGTCTGCTTAGGATTCCAGGCAGAACCCGATATTAGCTGCTTAGCAGGAGCAAATGGATTTCAATTTCTCAGTGTAGTAGTATGCCACCTCTCCACTCCTTCTCTCTCCTCTTGCGTCTCTCTCTCTCTCCCTCCCCCTCCCTCCCTCCCTCATGTAGTGCCCCTTCCAGAAAATGTGTTCAGGTAATAGTAAACAGGCAAAAGACAAGCTGATTCTAGCAACGGTATTTTTTTACAGCTACAAACTACTCGGATAGACTTCCTATAGCCTAGAACTGCAAGTATCCTAAAGAAAGTCTGGCGGAACTGCAGGGAACAGTGAGTACACAGTGGTATTGACCAGTAGTTTCCCTTACCAGGAGCTCTGCTGTGGGAACTCTCTCTTCTGGTCAAACAGGTCTGCCCACCATTCCTTAAACATGTCTCACAGCTTCCTGTCACTTGGAAGGCTTGGCCTTCTATCTTCCTTCAGACCGGACCACTCCCCCCAGCCCGACTCTGTCTCTTCCATTAAATCTACCCTCCTCTATCACATCTGAATGCTCTCTAGCATCTCCTATCTACACATGCATTTAGGACATACTCCCTTGGTACAAGTACTAAGGGACATGTCTCATCTCTCCTGTTAGCTTAGATCTTCTAGAGTCAGGGACCGACTCTTAACTCAGATTCTCAATGGGACCTCATCAGCTATGATGTAGTGAAACAAGTTTTGGAGCCAGACTGCCTGGGATCAAATCTAGCTTTGTTACTTACTAGCTGGGTGACCTCAGTTGTGTTACTTAAACTCTACGTGCCTTAATTCCCCTGTAATATGGGAAAATTAAAAAATACTATATAGGATTATTTCGAAGATCAAATAAAGTAATACTTGCAAAGTATTTCTATGTTGCCTTTCACACATTAAGTACTCAAAAATGCTACTCCTCTTTCTCCACTCCAACCTGTGCTCTCAGCAGGAATTGCCAAGTGCCAAGTGATGGCATTCAGCCTGTCTCCCATGATGTCTAGCTCAGCTTTGCCTTATACCAGGTTTACCAGAAACTCACTAAAGGAATTCTTTACCTGACTTTAAATGTCCTTCACACTCTGAGCCCCTTAGCTGACTGGCAGAACCTTGCACAGTCACTCAACACAGTCCTGCCTCCTTTTTGTCTCCCAGACATGCCCTACTCATTCCTAGCTCTGTGCCTTTGCTCGCACCGTTCCTCCCCCCTGGAATGCTAGTCTTACCTTTTCCCTTTGCAACTCCTATCCATCCTTTACTTCTCCAATCAAGCCTCACCTGCTCTAGGAAGCCTTCCCTGATTATTTCAATTTACTCTCTCCTTTCTTTGAACTCCCTCTGCAGTCAAAGTCAGAACCACATAACTACACATACACTGATACTTTTCATGGTAACTTCTTGAGTCTTGTTCTTATCTACTCCTTGTCTTAATAAATTAAGAACAATTGAGATGTTTCCCCTCTTCTGCCACCTGTCCTCAGCATGCATCCAGTACTGAGTACCCAGTAGGTGTCCAGTAAAGACGTATTAATTGATGTATCCAGGTGCCTGGGTTTGGCCAAGGGAAGCTGAGGCTCTGGCTCTTTCTGGCAGTGAGCTTGGGTGGGGTGGACAGCAGAAGTCAGGGGGACTGGCTTCTACTGCCTTCACATATTTCTTTGCTGCCATGCAGACCACAGAATTAGCAGGGTCCTCAGGTAAGCCTTCCTTCAAACTGAATTGATCCCACAGTTAATGGTTGACATTTTCTGTTTACCTTAATGATTGCCAAGATCTGTTGCTGCACACGATACACTTTGCAGTCCAACTACCTTAGCCCCGAGGGTACAAGCCTATTTTAGAAGAATTTCTAGGGTTCTGGGATGGGACTAGAAATACTTCAGTCTATTCCCAGCTACTGACGACATGGACAGTAAGGAGAGAGCCGAAAAGTACCTTGGAACCGCCATGTTGGTGAAATTGTGTCGTCCCCTGATGCAATGTCAAGGTGCCAGTAAGCACTGCCCACGGCTTTTTTCCTCCCCAGAGTCAACTCATTTTAGAGGTTGAGAGCTGTAAGGGATGGAAGGGGGCACAGGAGGCCTCTCTGCACCTTGCCTACTCACAGAGTCTACCTAGGGCCAAGGGTTGGGGGAAGGCTGAGAGCTCTGGATGAGCCCAGGTTCAGTCTCCCAGATGACATGGGCTGAACATGGGCACGTGGGTAACAATGATGCCTCTCTCCCTCTGGGACAGGGCAGTAATTCCAGGCTATGTGATTTGTCTTTCCAAATCCATTGGGAGCTCAGGGGATCAATCTTCTTTAATAATTGTATGTGAGAGGAGGTGGGGCTGGTTAATGTTTGTCTGGTTCCTCTTGGGCTGTGGGCCATATCTGGCTCCAGCTCTGGGCTCTTTGTCCCTCCCCTGGGCTTGGCTGACAGTACCTGGTGGCATAGTGCAGACATGCTTGCAGACATTCCCCGAGAAAGGGCAGCAGCAGCCAGGTGAGGAAGCCGGGGGCTGAGGGAGGTGGACCAGAGGGGTGATGTGTGGGGGACAGAAATTGGGGCTGGGAAGAGTCCCGGATCTTACCTTCTCCTGAGCTCAGCACTCAGCCACGTAGATCCTTTCTGAGCTTCCCTCTGAGTTGGGTTGAGGCCACTCCTGCCAGATGCCGATCTCGTGAGCCTCTCTTCGTAGCTCCCAACTCTTATCCTCCTCCCAGACTCCAAGTCGCTCCTCTTCTCAGTCTTTTTCCCCAGCCAAGGATTCCCCTTGTCCCCACAGGGCCGAATTCTCAGGAAGACTTAAGGGGCCCTCTAGGTACAGGTGGCCAAGTTCACCTCCTTGGCCCACTGATCATTTCCTGCCATCAGGGTTATGGTTCAATGGGACTGTTTGGTGCTGCCAGGTGCTATTTTCCTTCCTTGATTAGAAGGTAAGCCAGGCATGCGACCAGCATGGGGGCTGTGGACAGATGAATACAGTGCACTCAGTGGGCACAGAGGGCCAGCCAGCGGGGCTGGGATTTGAGAGCACGCCTTTCTCTTTTCCTGAAGAAGGCAGGCAGACTCAAGCAGAGCTTGGAGTAACTGATGCTTTGGAGATATAAAGAAAGGGTGGCCTTCCAGCTGTTAAGAATGGCATGGCCAGACCGTGTGGACTTAGAAAACGAGGTGAGTGAAAGGGAACAGATACAAGGAAGAGGGGTTTGAAGAAACAGAGTCTAGGCAAGGACGCAGCAGAGCAATGGGGAAAGAACACAGGCTTTGGTGAGGGGCCGACATGCGTTTCAATCTGAGCTCTGGCACTTCCTTAGCAGCTGTGCGATGAGTTAGTCCACTTCTTTGAGGCCCCATTGCCTTATCTGCAGACTGAAGATAATAACCCACAGCTCACAGGGCTGTCATGACGTTGACTTAATGAACATATAGCTCCAGCACACAGTAAACATTCCATGAGTGGTGGCTATTCTAATGAGCCCGAGTAGAGAGCAACAGGAAGTTCGGTAGCTGATGGAAGAGAAAGAAGGTGTAGGTCGAACAGTCAGCAAGGGAGCTGACATTAGCAGGGGTTCTATGAAAAGACCATGATAGAGTGAGAGAAGGAGAAAATTAGAATGAACTACCCTAGTTCTGACCCAAGCCTGGCCATGGAATACATATGGCAGGACAGAGGGGACAAGTGCAGTGACCGAGGGGCTGTGGAATCACAGGATTGAGGCAGGGAAGAGAGGCAGGAGAAAGTGAAGAGCGCTGGTGGGACTGGGTCTTAGCCATGTCAAATTGATGAATTCAGAAGGGAATCTGAAAGACAGCCCCGTGTGCTCTCCTGGCCAGAGGCCGCCTGTGAATGGGGGAGGGGGCATGGAGTCTGAGGCTGAATTTAACCTCATCCAGGCCAGCCAGGCCTCTCACCCCCAAACCAAAAAACACAAGGATTCCCTGTAGTTGGAAGAAATAGATGGACTTAATGAACGTGTATGTGCATGTGTGCATGAGCATGTGTCTGTGTGTGCGTGCGTACCCACACATGTGCACACGTGTGGGAAGGAGTACAAGTTTTTGAGTTGCAGGCCTGGTCTCAGTTAGGATGCGCAGTCCTTCAAAAGGAAGAGAGGCCACCAAAGGCTTTGAGGTCAGAGGAAAATAAGCTTGAAACTTAAGTCTACCATTTAACAGCTGTGCAGTTGCCATTGAGGCAAGCTATTTAACTTCTCTGAGATAAGATTACGAGACTGTTGTGAGGACGAAGGGTGATGTCCCGATTTCGAACTGTGCTTGAGCAAATCTGAATCAGAGGATGAGGCCGAAGTCTGCCATGGCCAGAGGAGTCTTGTCTAATTAAACAATACCTGGACTTTAACCTGAAGTCACAAAAAAAACAGTTTGGATTTCAGAATCAAGTCACACCCCTGGAGGTTTTCATAATGAAACCCTTGATGTTGACATAGAGATCAGTGCTCCTTCCGAAGGGGGAGCAGAAACAGTCCTCAGGGGGCCCCAAAGGAACTACTGGCCATGTCCCAGAGGGCTCAAGAAGATGAGAGGCTGAAAGCTGTAAGCACCTGGAAACTCAGGGGTGGCCGGGCTGTCTGTGGGGCACCCGGGCAAAGAGAAGAAAACAGCGGAAACTTGCTTTGGGTTCGAGGAAGCAGTGCAAGAAAGCTAAGGAAGGGAAAAGAACAAATCAGGTAGCGGAAGGCCCTGGGAAGGAAGGACAGCGACAGAGTTGTCATTTGATAGGAAAGAGAGAAGAGGGTGGAAGAGGATAAAAGCCCGATCAGTTCTGAATCTCTAAAGACACGGAAAGAAAAATTCTAATTCCAGCCAAGGTGGTAGAGCTTATGGGAAAGAGTATGGGCTGCGAAGTCCACTTGGCTTGGCTCAAATCCCAGCTCGGTCACGTAGTAAGTGTATAATGCTTATGACCCTTGGACAGATGCCTTCCTTCACCTTTTGTTTACCTTAGTTTCCTAATCTGTGACATGAGGATTAAAAATACCTGTCTCACGGGGTGGTTGTGAGTTTTCTGTGAGATAGCATGTGTGCAAGGGTCTGGTGCGCACCAGGTGCTCAGTAAATGATTTTTATTAGTAATGCTCCGTGACCACGTGTTTTTGAATCTAACATCTCCCCAGACGAAGCCTTTCCTGACAGCTAACCGTGCTGCCTCCTATAGTAGCTCTGCCTTCAAAATCCTACGGTGGCCGTGTCCCCACTTCGCCACATTGCTTTAGGCCCACAGCACTGACTCACTAAGGTTTTTTTTTTAATATTAAAAGAAGAAACGTTGTTCAGAGAAGTAATCTATGTCCTGTGGACCGCCCCCTTCATCCCCTAGTTTCTTCCATCCCATTCCCCTACTTTTCCAGGTGCTAATACTTCATCCTTTCCCCCTGTAATGGAGAGGAGCACCCAGAACTAGATACAGGGTTTCTGCTACTGCCCCTGTGCTGGGGACATTTCCTACACCCTCTCCTTAGAACTTAATGGCAGAAGTGGTGGGAGGTAGGGGGAGTCTTCTTGCCTGCCTGAGGATGAGAAGGGAACTTCTTCCCTGGGGGAACTGGCAAGCTGAGGAAACCAGGAGGTCACAATGTACACTTGACATTGGGGGCAGGGCAGCAGCGGAACTGTCTGTTTCATTTCACATGGATACCATAGGTCAGCAACAGCACTGGGGATAAAAAACAGGGATATTGGGTTTGGCAGCCCACTTAGTCCCCCAAAGCGGCATTGTTTCCTCGTCCTGATGACGTCCTTACTTCCCTCAGTCAGCAACTATGAAAGTGGAGCCGGGCTGAGGACGTGCCAGTGGCTTCACTGAACCTCACAATAACCCACGGATCACTGCCATTTAGGGATGGGCATCAGCCTCAGAGAAGTTCTGTCATAGCCCAAGGTCGCATGAGTGCAGAACCAGGATTCAAACCCAAAGCTATGTGACTCTTACCTCCCCCATCTTCTGCCTTGCTTCTTGCTTGCTTACCTCGTCCTGTCTTCTTCTGGCTTGTGCTCCCCTGTGCCCACCTGTTCACCCTCTGCATGGCTGCCCTTTCCTGGAGCTCAGGGACAGATGGTCAGGCTTTACTCCAGGACACCGGAATGGACCCACGGGTCAACAGCTTCCATGTGGCTTGTGCTATTATGGGCAGCATTAGCCTTAGCTGTTGTTGTTGTTGTTGTTGTTGTTGCTGCTGGCACCATCTGCAAAAGCACAAGAATATACTGTGGAAAGAGCTTAGATTTCTGCTTCAGACCTTTTTGTGTTTCATCCAACTCTCGAGTGAGCGACCACTTCTCTGAGCTGCAGCTTCCTCATCTGGAAAGACCTGGGTAACTGTCCTAAGCAGGTCAAAAGAAAGAATATGCGGGAAAACACCTAACGTAGTCCCTGGCTTGATAAATACGAGCTCCCTTTCCTGTCCCATTCCCTAGAGGGGATCTAAGCCAAGGAAAACTCCAGCGGATGCTGAGTTTCTGGTAGGGTCATGGGGAAGGGCCTCAGCCCAGAGCCTCCTGGTCCCCTCCGGTCCCCTCTTCGTGCACCTGTCTTTGTTCCACCTCCACCCCTGACCCGCTGGCCATTCTTCTGGTGGGGCTATTGGGCGGGCGCGGCGATGGACCGGGCGGGCACAGAACAGGTGGGTGCAGGCTGGGTGTCCGGCGCTGGGACACAAGTGCTCTGTGTGTAGGGTGGGCGGAAGTCAGGGCGTTTGATCTGAATTCTAAAGGGCGTTGTTCAGAGTCCCACAAAGGTCCCATTGTGCAGACGCTGGGTATAAAGCAGCATATGACTCCTCAGCACCGGGCGGCGATGAATTGGGACGCAGGCGCGGACCCAGGGCCCACTCCCCCGGGACAGACATGAGACCATAGGGGACCTGTCTGGGTGGCCTCAGGGATAGGCGCTCCCCAAGGTAATAGGGCTTGGTTGGGTTTGCCCCGGGGCCAGAGTTGAAGAGCCGGGAGACGGGGAGCTAGAGAACGGCAGAGGGCGGAAGATGGGCCTGGTGGAAGAAGGGGCTGGACAAGAAACATCGTCGGATGAAAGCAAAGAAGGGAGATGGGGCTCAGGGGGGTCAAGCCGAGTGAGGAGGACGAGGAGCAGCTGGAAAGGGACGGGGTGATCAGGAAAGCTATGCGTACCCTTCCTCCTACCCTGTCACTGGCTCTCAGAAGGGCTGAATGGGGTGTCCTTCGGTGCCGTGGTGCCCTGCCTTCGGTGCCAGCTCTCTGACAGCTTGCTTTGTGGCTCGTCTTGCAGGTGTGAATGAGGCAGGATGAACTGGACAGGCTTGTACACCCTGCTCAGCGGTGTGAACCGACATTCTACCGCCATTGGCCGCGTATGGCTCTCGGTCATCTTCATCTTCAGAATCATGGTGCTGGTGGTGGCTGCAGAGAGTGTGTGGGGCGATGAGAAGTCTTCCTTCATCTGCAACACCCTGCAGCCCGGCTGCAACAGCGTCTGCTACGACCATTTCTTCCCCATTTCCCACGTGCGGCTGTGGTCTCTGCAGCTCATCATGGTCTCCACTCCCGCTCTCCTCGTGGCCATGCACGTGGCTCACCAGCAGCATGTAGAAAAGAAAATGCTGCGACTTGAGGGCCATGGGGATCCCCTCCACATGGAGGAGGTGAAGAGGCACAAGTTCCACATCTCAGGGACACTGTGGTGGACCTATGTCATCAGCGTGGTCTTCCGGCTGCTGTTCGAGGCTGCTTTCATGTATGTCTTTTACCTGCTCTACCCTGGCTATGCCATGGTGCGGCTCGTCAAGTGTGAGGCCTACCCTTGCCCCAACACAGTGGACTGCTTCGTGTCCCGCCCCACCGAGAAAACCGTCTTCACCGTCTTCATGCTGGCCGCCTCTGGCATCTGCATCATCCTCAACGTGGCGGAGCTGGTGTACCTCATCATCCGGGCCTGCGCCCGCCGAGCCCGGCGCCGCTCCAATCCGCCCTCCCGAAAGGGCTCGGGCTTCGGCCACCGCCTGTCACCTGAATACAAGCAGAATGAGATCAACAAGCTGCTGAGCGAGCAGGACGGCTCCCTGAAAGACATCCTACGACGCAGCCCCGGCACTGGGGCCGGGCTGTCTGACAAGAGCGACCGCTGCTCGGCCTGCTGACACCACGAACCAGGCAACCTCCCGTCCAGCCCTCACCTGCCCCGGGCCCACCCCTCCTTCTCCCCTGCCTGCCAGGGAATGCTCCAGCCAAACCTGTCCCCTCCCGCCTTCCACTCCTCCAGAGTCTCCTGCCCGACGCTCCGAAGGGGCGAGGAGTTGGGGGACACTCCACGCCAGTACTCCAGGTTATCGGGGGTTAGGATGCTCTGACGGCTTCTCCAGTTATGAAGCTAATCTTAACCCTGTGCTGCCACATACCCTATTTCTGGAGTCCCATCGCTGGGGAGGGACGTGGGCAAGTGGAGTGGAGGGAGGGTGCTGTGGACCTGTGGGTGGAGAAGGGAGGGAACAGAAGAAGGAAGGACAGCACTTGCCGCCAGGCCTCAAGGAAAGGAGGACAGGTCTGGGGTGGAGGAGTTAGGGAGGGAGAGAGAAGCAGGCAGATAAATTGGAGTGGGGGTTGGTCAATGCTGCCTTCTCCTCAAGTCCCAAAGCCTCTCTCTGCCTGCAACATTACACATTAAACAGGATTTTACAGTAAATGAAGAGGTGGCTTGTGTATTTGTCAAGTTCTCTTTCCTGCAACCTCTGACCTCCCCCTGGCTGAGCTGCCCTTGGCTTTTTGTTGATCAAGAAAGGAATGGGTTAAAGAAGTAGGATCGGAGGAGCTGAAGCTGCAAACAGGGGAGTGACAAGGAATCACCACCTTCCTTGCTTGCAAAAGCAGACTCTTAGCTGTTCTCTCCCGGGGTTTTTTTTTTTTTTCATTGTTTTGGTTTTTGCACCCCTCCCCATCTTTTAATAACAGCTTTATTGGGATCTAATTCACTTACTTCCATCCTCTGATTTTATTTTTGAAGCCTCTCTAAGTGTACAGTTTATTGAGTTTTGATAATTGTGTGCAGTTTTGTAAACATGAACACGATATACCATAAAACATTTACATTACCTCCAAAAGTTTCTTTGGGCCCCTTCCTCTGATTTTTAAAAAGATTACAATGACAACTCCCTCCGGAGAAACAGGAAATGGTAGAGAAATTTCTGGGAGTAGCTAGCACACCTTCTCTTGGTACCTTGGTGAGGCCCCCACCCCTGCACCCCTGGGGGAAATAGTCCCCTTCCTCTCTTGAAATGCAGCATTTGCTGCTAACTAATACCCATCGCACAATGAACTTGACCCCTTTCCTTTGCACCTACCCCTGATTCTCCCCTCCTCCTTACTTTCTTTCCCTCAGGAATCAGTGGCACCCACCCCAGGGATGTCTCCAGCACAGGTCAAACATTTCATGTCAGCAGTTTACTCTGCAGCAGGTAGCCTCTCTTCCCTCTGTCAGCGCTGGTGGGAAAAGCTCCAGGCTGGGACTTGCCAAAGCTGTGTTCAGGTCCTGCTTCTGTCACTTATTTGCAAGGCATTCCCTCCCTCAAGCCTCAGTTTCCTCGTGAGCCAACAGGGCTGACTTCACACATCTCTAAGCTGCCTCTGGGATTCTGAAAAGACCCCCCGCAGCCTCACGTGGTCTCCCCTTCTCAAATCACTGCCCTCTCCAATGGCCCCTCAGAGTAAAAGTTTCCCCTACAAAAGATTTCTCTCCTCTGCTTTCCTACCTCCTAACAGAAAAAAAAATTCTTTGCCACTCCCTGTCAGAGTATGCTGACTCCATGTGGGAACTATATCAGAAAGGAAGAGAAAACCAGGCATAATCTTATCAGACTATTCTCTACAGTCTTTCTCCTTCAAACAGAAGGCATGGAATTTTTCCTCATTCAAGGAGCTTTCTCCTTTAGAAAGAAAAAGAGAGGGTAAATATTCCTTTCCCCCACACTCAGCAACCCCTGACGCAGAGCTTCCCCTCTCTCAAAAGACAGACATTCCTTTCCTGCATGAAATTTCCTTTCTCCTTAGAAACCGACATCATACCCTGTCAGAGGAGAGGTCCCACCCCCTCATGGTGGAGGAGATTCCTTTTCTTCTTGAAACACATCCCCTCCCCACTCACAACACAACGCAACACACGCAGAGCATCTCCCCTCTGTAGAAAAGGCCATCAAGAAAAAGATATTCTTTTTAAATTTCCATCCTGATTCCACAAAGGAACCTCATGCCTACAGCACACAGAAATGCTAAATCCATCATCACCTCTGAAATCTAGTTTCTCTTCAAAAGATTCTATGAATCCCCCTCGGAGAGAGGCTCCAACTCCAGATCAAGGCTTTCCTCTCCAGGGGGCAGTGGTGGGACAATAAAGCTACCCCAGCTGGGTGCTACAGCCAAAGGGAGGACACTTACTTTTGTGTCCTGAGAACCAGGTGGGAGCAGGCCAAAGGAAGCTTGAGGGTCCCTGTGCACGCTGTCACAGGGAGGGAGTGGGTGAGTCAGGCTCACCTCAGGACTGACTTTCTTATTTGAGGCTCTGTCAAAAGAATGCAAGAAAGAAACAGGTGGCAAGTGAGGCTTAGTACCTACCACCCAGTAGACATTCAGCATACTGAGGTAGTGAAGAGGACATTGCAATCAAGAGATTTGGGTCTCCGTTTATTACTTCTGCTCCCTTAGACATGTTAAGTCTCAGTTTCCTCATCTGCAGTATTGGGTTGATAATAACCTCTCTACCTCATTCACAGAGCTCATGTGAGAATCCAAGTGGTATTCAAACATGTTTCTAAACTGTAAAATGAGAAACATAAAAAATAAAAATAAATAAACTGTAAAGTGAGGTAAGATAGTATCTGGAGCTCCAAGACCACAGCCTTAGGGCATGCTGGAACCTAAGACAAGCCAGAGAGGAATGAGGCTGGTTCAGATGGGCTGGACCTAGTGGAAAGAAATTGGCTCCACCAGGGGACAGACAGCCTCCCAAACTGCAAGTCTAAAAGATGTTGCAAATTCCTCTTATTCATGATCCATCTAGGGGTCAATTCAAGGGGTCTGATCTGCGGCAGAAAAGGCCTAATAACAGGAACTTCTCACACACTCTGTCGCATGGTACTGGTGCTTTTAGGGAAGTTTATGAGCTTTCAGACGTATCTGTCTTCAGAACTACCAGGAGCTGGGGGCAAAGGGACAGAGTCAGCTCCTGGATGAAGGGACTATCTGAACTAGGAGAGGTAGTCAAGGCCCCAGCCAGCTGGGTTGGGATTTCAAAGCAGGCTGCAGTATCCATAGAGAATTGGCATGGCAACCATGAACTGATTTAGATGCCCAATCAGATAGCCTGGGCGCACACAGTGGCAGCTAGAGGGGAATGCCTGTTCCATTGATTCTACAATACTTAAATGCCAGCCCTAACCGGTGGTAGAGAAGAGGCTATAAACCCACCAAGCTGGGCTCCCTTTGATCTGAGGCCAGGCTGAACCTGTCAGGTGAGAAAAGGATTGGGCCATTCTAGAAAAAGGAAGATAAAGCAGGCAAAAAACACATATCCAAAAGGGCGTGATTTTGTCTTCAGAGTTAGACTAATAATCTGCTGGAGAAGATGCAAGCAGTGGAATGGCTAGTGGAAAGGTGAGAAAGGTAAACCATGGCCAGCTTATGATGGGCCTTCCATGTACCGTAAGGGGTTAAGACTGTCCTATAGGCAGTGGAAACCATTAAGGGTTTTGAGTGGGGGGAGTGCTAGTTTCAGACTGTGGTTTGGGAGCTCACCACGGCAGCCACACGAAGAGTCAATTGGGGCTTGGAAAAGAGAAGAGGCAGAATGACCAGTTATGGATCTGTTGCAATAACTCAGGTGGGGCCTGTAGGACTAGGACAGTGGCAGAAGGAATAAGAGGAGACAAATGTAGGAGACACTTTGGATATAGAATCTACAACAGGACTTGATGTCTGAGTCTGGGCAAATGGAGGAGACAAAGATAATTTGGACATTTCCTTCCCCTCGCCTGACTGGCAGACACTTGATCATTCAAGACTCAGCTCAAATGTCATTTCCTATGTGGAGCTTTCAACTCTCTCTCCTCCCCTCTCCCCTACACACCCAGTCCCTCGGCAAGAACTACTGCCCCATCTCCATTCTGAATTCCTGCAGTATATTGTGTTTCTTATCATATTGCGTGGTAATTACTTGCATATCCTTAACACATTAGGAGGTGCTTAGCCTGTTGGATCGAGGGCAGCAGGAAGAGTAGAGTATGATCAGTGTGACCGAAGCAGAGACTGTGGGATTGGGAGGGTCGCAGTAGGAGGTGAGACTGACAAAGTAGGTTGGGGCCAGTCTGTGAAGGGTCTCATATATGGTGCACAGAAGTTTGTACAGGGCTTCGAACTCTCAGCTATCACATGTAGAAATCCTTGTGACTTCAAAGTTTGCCCCTTCTAGACTTACAGGCGATTCTGTCTATAAGTATAGGCAGACTGTGCAGATCTTGACAAGATCCAGGGTAGGGCAGACCTTTGCACAAATAGATACACAAAGGCTGACGGCAAACTGTGAAAGGGAGGGCAGTGATTTGACAGTAGACTCCAGGGGGAAACGGTAATTTGCACAGGATGCTGACCAACTTTTGTCCAGATTAAAGCCTCTCTGAAAAGTCAGGATAGCATAGTGACTAAGAGCATGGTCTGCTTCCTACCTGTGTGACTTTCGCCCAGTTACTCAGCCACTCTGTGCCTCAGTTTCCTCATCTGTCACACAAAGATAATGATAGCACCTATGACAGCAAGGTTTAAAGGCATCTCGCTATCTGTCCCATCCTCCAGCTATTCGCCAGGTCTCTCAAATACTGAGCTCAACTCTCGGTCACACCTAATTAACATGCTTTCTTGACTGTCTAGTTGTCAATCGCCATGTGTGTGTGCTTAAGTAAGCAATATGTTTGCATACATATGTCGCGGTACATATGACTGCATCTGTGTATGTATGCGGGAGGGTGGCTGTGAAGAGTGTTAATAAAAAGGATGTGTCTTGATCATAACTTGTCTGAAACTTTATTTTCAGACTTAGAAATCGTCTTGGTGGACGAACGGAAAGGACACTGCGTTGGAGCATCGGGGGGGACCGGATTTGACATACATAATCTCAGTAATGGCACGGTAGCTATTACTATACCCACACCTGTAGATGAGGAAATGGAGGTTCAGAGAGGATAACTGATATGTCCAAAGGCTGCACAGCTTAGAGCTACAGAGCCAGAATTAAGACGTAGACCTATGGTCATCTAGAATCTGTGCTGTGTCCTCTACAGCAGAGTCGCCAGGCCATGCTGCCTTAGGAAGGGTTTCGGGCCATAGAGGTGGGGGAGGGGAGGCGCTCCGTGGGACGTGATATCCCTAAATATTAACCTACTGGAAAACGAAGGTTAAGAGAAATGGCGAATGTTCAGGAAGGGGCTGCCCTGCACTCAAACCTGGAAGGACGGTGTGGAGCCAGAGGGTTTCTCTAGAAATCTCTGCCTGGAGCAGGATCCAGAAATTGTCCATCCCTGCAAAGCAAGGCAATTTGGGGAATGCAGGGAAGACAGGGAGAGACAGTTATTCAGAACCCCTACCCCCTAAACTCCTAAATCAAGACAAGCTTTTGAAACAGCCACCATTTCTCACCCTTAACCTTAGGGGTCTCAAAGGTGCAGTTGGTTTCCCAGCCATCTCTCCTTGACCCTTGACCTTCCCTTCGAGGTACAAAGCCCTTCGTTTCACAGTTAGAGTTAAAAGTCTTGAAATGCAGATGCCTTCGGGAATTTATGCCAACTGAAACTCATCCTCACTAAAGTATAATCAATTAACCAACACACGAGGTCTGGTAATGTGGCTTCCCAAATCTTTTCAAGTCCCTTTCCTCCTCAGCTGCTTTCCTTCAGCACATCGTGTGCCTTCCTTCCGGCCTCGCAGAGGGGAGCACCGTTATTGTCCCCATTTAGAAATGAAGAAACCAAGGCCCACATAGGTTAAGCAGCTTGCCCAGGCCACACAGCTAGGAAGGCACGGGCTGAGCCGGAGAACTGGAACTCGTTACCACCTTGGCCTAAAGACAAGCGCCAAACCATTTCTATGCCGCTGCCTTCCTGCCATTGGCCTCCTCAATTTCTTCAGTACCCACTTCTCCTCCACGTCACCCAGACATGCTAGAGTCACCTTACGACATGAATCATATCCTGCCAATTCTTTGTGAAAACCCTTCGAGGATAAAGCATGACTATTCCAGTTTGCCAGAACTGACAGCTTTCCCAGAATGTCAGACTTTCATTGCTAAAACTGGGGAGGTCGTGGGCAAACGCAGACGGCCGGTCACCCAAGCTGGGCTCTGCATCACATTAAATGCCTTGCACAACCTGACCCTCGTTTTCCCAACAACGCCTCCCAGTGCTGCTCACCCTTTTTACTATGCTGTCTGCACCGCCTCTGCGGCCCGACCATCCTTCCCCAAAGACGCTCCGTGTTCCTGTCCCATCACGTCTTCATGCGCGCTGGTCCCTAACAAGCTCACCTCCCATGTCGTCTCTGTGGTCTTGATTTCCTGGGCGATAAAGAATAGCAGTTGGTCACTTTATTGCCACGTGAGTCTTCTCCGGGGTCAGGACTAGAGTGGGGCAGCTGAAGCACCTGGAGTTGCGCAGACATCACCCTGTACTTGCATGACCCTGGCAACGACTGCCTTCTTACACTTGGCACCTTAGGTACCCTGATTGCCCTGCCCTGGTCCCAGCCATTGTTCTCTCTGTCAGACTAGGGGCTTCTCAAGAGCAGACCCCAGGTCCTTAGTCACCTTTATATCCCTAGTGACTAGCGCAAGGCTGGGCATGGAGTAGAAATCTAGTTGAGCAAATGACATCGGATCCCTCTCAGTTCCATCATGGGAAGGCAGTAAGAGAGCCAAGTGGTTTTGGGCCCTGTTGATGAGGGGAGAAGAAGGCAAATGAAATAGACTTCACCTTGGCCTGTGGTATGAGCTTTCCGTCAGGTGCTTCCACCTTTAGCATCTGGCAGATTGAGGGCTCCTCCCACTTCTCTGCTTCCTCCTCTCAGTTCTTTTCTCTGGTTAACTGGAGACATGCTGCAAGGTACCATTTTTGTCCACTTCTTGTTCACTCTGCTTCCCCCCTGAGAGATCTTGTCCACTCCCAGAGCTTTGCAGATGATTTCTAAATTGATACCTCATGCACTATGTTAAGTGAAATGAGTCAAACAGAAAAAGACAAGTACTGATCTAACTTATATGTGGGATCTAAAGAAACTGAACTCATAGAAACAAAGAGTAAAACGGCGGTTGCCAGGGGCTGGGGGATGTAGATTGAATCGGGAGATGTTGGTCAAAGGTTACAAACTTCCAGTTACAAGTTCAATAAGTCCTGGGGAGCAGGCATACAGCATGGTGACTAAGTTACAAAACTGTATTGTATACTTGAAAGTTGCTAAGTGAGTAGAGCTTAAATGTTCTCACCACACACACACAAATAATTATATGACAGGATGGAGGTGTTAGCCAACACTACCGTGGTGATTACTTTGCAACATATGTGTATCAAATCAATACAGTGTATACTTTAAACTTAGGCAAGGTTAGATGTCAATTATATGTCCATAAAGCTGGAAAAAAATACATACCTTGTCTCAGACCCACATTTCCAACTGCCTACTGTCTACGGTCAGATCTAGCATCAATGTTACTCTTTCACTTCCATTTTCTCACCTGACCTTTCCATCAACTCTGTGAGAAGTCAGGGCAGAATATAAATGCATATTTTTAGGTGAGGCTCAAAAAGGTAGGCTTGCCAAAGTTTTAGTGGCAGAACTATGATCAAAAAGTCAAACTCGGCTGTTCTTTCTGCTATGCCATGTCACGTGGCTCACCACATGGATGTTCAATGGAGGCTCGAAGCCAGCATGATCAAACCCTCAACTCGTTACCCAGTTCTTCTTAGCCCCCACTCATCAGCCAAAATAAAAAAAATGCTGCCCATTTTCCAACTTGGTTAAAGACATCTCTCTTCTGATCAAAACCTGGGAGTCATGCCTCATGCACAATTCTTCCCTCCCCCAGATCCTGCAGACTTGACCTTCACAACGTCTGCAACTCATTTGAATCCATATTCTCTTTTCCTTCTCTATCCACACACCCCATTGAGGCCCACAGAATCTCTTAGCCTTTCACTGATCTTCCCTCCTTCATGTTGTTCTAGGCATCTCCACCTCAAATCAACAGATCTGATCCTGTCATTCCCACTCGGAACATCTCAGCCTTGGATTATACCGGTCCCCAATCCCTCCCACTTCTGGAGGCCCAGGGCAAATGCCACCTCCGTCACTCAGAGAACACATATGTAACGTTGCTATAAACTTGAACTGAGTTCCTTATTCCTCTGCACTCCCACAGTGCTGCGTATTTCGTTCCGCCTGTCTGCTCTCTAGCCTGGGAGACTTCTGGGGACAAGGTCCCGGCTGAATGAACCTTTGTCTTCTCCGAAGCAAGTAATCTAGGTCCTTAAACATAGTAGGTCCTTACTAGATAGCTGTGGAATTAATTTTTTCCCTTACGTGTTTGGAAACTTGTTGTAAAAAGGACCGTATTCCTAGTGGATTCATTCAGTGAGGTGGATACGAACGATTCTCCAACTGAGGTTGGACACCGCTCTCCCTCCCCAGGAAAAGGCACAAGACAATTTTAACTCTTTATTTGAAACAAACAATTCCAGAGACAGAAGGTTAGTCGTGACAACAGCTTCTCACTACAACACAGGGGCGGTCATGGCTCACTGAAGGGACAGGCCAGGCACCTCAGAACAATATGTACAATTTAAACAGTGGCTAAACTGGTGACAGTTATAAAAACACAAAAAGGAGGCCGGGAAACAGCAAAGCCAACAGGGAAAGAACTGGGCACCCCCTTTGCCGGACGCTAAGAGTTTTCTGGAACTACGAAGGCAAGATGGGGAAGAGAGATGTAAGCAGTGGGGGAAAGACCCGTGCCCACAGTTGCTGAGCTAGCCTTTGACCACAGACTCCATCCTACATGACCCGGGGTCCCCACAGGCTTGGCCTGGCTCTGACGATGGGGGAGAACGACAGTGGGGAACCCAGCCCCAAACCAAGTGAGAAGGTGGTTTTTGCCTTGGGAACTGTGTCCACTGAAGTAAAGGGAGGTGATTACAGAAGGGGGCTAAGCATGTTGACACGTGGCTCATGCCAACCTAAGATGGCAGAGAGGGACGAACACATAAACCAAGGGGACAGGAGTCTGCTCCCCACACTTGGAGTCATTCTCTGCCTTGGAGGAACAGAAGCATTTGAAAGCTTTCTAAGCTGTGGCACCGAGGGCTGGTGCTTGCGGCGGGCGGGGACACGCACTGGTGAGGGGGTTCCAACAACCGGTTATTTTACGGAGAGGAAGAGTGTCAAAGCTCTGTGTTTTAGGTAAGTGGTCCCCTCGTTACTTTCGGAGTTTCTTTCACACCTTTCGTACGAGACCCTTTAGCACGGTACTGGGCAAGAGGCGAGAAGGCAGCTGGGTTCCTCCCTTGGCCGAACCTGGGAACAAGGGGCTTTACCTAGGTGGCGCGGGTCACGAAGCCCACGCCAACAGGATCACCAGAGCTAGTAACTCTCCATCCAGAGTCTGGCCCTGCGAGAAGGGCTTTACTCCGAAGCATAAAGAAAATGGCCTAGCCGGGTTTTGCCCATCACTGGGAGGCCAGCCCCCAAGCACAGAGGGCTGGCCCCGTGGTTGTCAAGTGGTACGGAAGACGGTAAAAGCCAGGGGTTCCAAGGGAAGGCAGGGAATGGATGAGTAGAGAAGGGCGGCCAGGGCCCTTCAGGATGAGTAGCATTGGTTCTTGGGCCCGTCGCCCCGCGGGACGTGGCCACAGGCCAGACATTGGTGTGAAGGATGGATACAGACAACACAAGTGTTCAGTCCAGGTCTTCCTCCCCAGGACGACCCAGCTCCTCATAAATCTCGCGCACAGCCAGGATGCGATTGAGCATACTCTCCAACATGCTTCGGTCCATGGGGATCACAGAGTACCAGAGGGGCGACTCGGCGATGCAGGACCGCTCAGGCTGCAGGTAGAACACATCGTTGCGAGTCCGGAGGCTTTCGGGGCTGCAACGGTAGGGGACAGATGAGTACCGAGGGAGGGTCCCGGGGCACCCGTGCTGAGGCCGGCCCCGCACGCCTGCCGACTCACCATTTTGACAGATAGAATTCGTAGAACTTGACAGGGCAGCGGAGGGGATTCATGCGGTTCTCACGCTGCTCTAAGATGGGGGCTTCATCTTCTCGCTTCCGTTTCCCAGGACCTGTGTCTGCAGAAGGCAAAGGACCCAGGCTCGTTAACGGCAGCCTCGACGAGCCACCTCCCGGTGCACAGTGCGCGGCACGGGGGAGGCCTCAGGACACACAGCATAGTCGTATGAAGTAGTAAAGGCAGAAGCGTCGGTCGGTCGCCCACACCGGCCAGCGTCCTGCGGGGGTCTCACTCTGCAGTCCTCCCTGGCTCCCGTGACTAACGTGTTGCCTTGCGAGCTCCCGCAGGCTGACCTCCGGAGGAGGGGCTCCGAAGCGGCACGAGGAAATGGACAAAACAGAGCCGACTGCGAGATTGGCCTTGCCTTCTGCGGTGGAAGACCCGACATGGCCCAGCCCCCAGCCCCCAAGTGCAGTCAGAAGTGTGGGTCCAGAGAAGGGACCATGGGGGCCGCAGTCAGATGGGTCAGGACTCCAGGACCAGAACGGAAACCAAGGTGCCATTCCATCCTGCCCAGCAGCAGAGCCGCGGGAAGCCTGTCGTTCACCCTGTCAACTCTCTCCCACAGCCAACCCGCCCAACAGCTCCCCACCTGTCTGCTCCCCTCAAAGAGAGAAGGCAAGTCAGTAAATGGCCTCAACATGATAAAAGGCAGGAAGCAGGCAGCTGGGTGACCTCCTATTTATTCAACAGCTACTGCCCATCGAGCGAAGGATGGGCTGCTTTCACCTTTTCTGCAAACGCAGGAATGAACGATGGGGAAGCTAGTGGCAAAGGAGAGGGCCAACTTGGCAGTTAAGGCGAGGTACGGGAGGGGACAGCAGAGAGGGGGCAGCAAAGCGTGGGTGGGGGGAGCTCGTACCGCGCCCTTTCCTCTGGCGGACCGGGGCGTAGTAGCGGATGCTGACCACCTTGGTGGTGCCCCGAGGGGTGGTGCATTTGCGAGACTGTCGCACAACGTTGGTGAAGGACAGCTGCATGTGCTCTTCGGCTGTCTGCAGCCCAAAAAACTTTGTGTTGAAGAACATGAGGGTGTTGAGAAGGACAAAGGGCGAGTAGACGCCCAGCTGCTTACACTCCCACAGGTGTTCTTCCTCCACGCGTGAGAAGACTGTGTCTGCAATGGTCCGGGGCATGGGCCGGTCAGGACCGGCACCCACCCAAGCCCGGCCCCCTCTGCTCCCCGCTGTCCCGCTCATGAGCACTTCCATTCAGCAGGGGACCATTTTGTGTGAGATCTTGACACCCAGCCATACGACCCAGTAGGACGGGGTGGCTTCTCGTATGGTGTCCACCTGCATTTGGGACTTCCGTCACCAGCCTTGAGTTATGGGCAGGTAAACGCACACCTCGGGGAGGCCCTCAACTCCTTCCTCTTTTTTCCCAACCCACTCCACCGTGTGTGGTCCCAGCTCTTCAGACATAAATCTTGGTCCCTCCTCATGTTCGAAGACAAGGCTCCGGCTCCTGCAGCTACATGCACCTGCCCTCAGACCCTTTGTCAATAGAGGCACACCCAGCAGCCCGGGACTTGGGATGGTGTGTCTGAAGAATGGCAGAAGGGGCGCAGGGCTTGCTAGGTCTCTGTCCCTTACTGTTGGGGAGGAGGGTGGGCTGCCAGGTACTCAGAGACTTGTTGAGCTCTTGAACGAAAGTCAGGTAGTAAAGGTCCGTGAAAATGTTCACCATCCGGTTATTTTCCAGCAAGTACTGGAGAAAGAAAGACATCTGCTCGATCAGGCGACCGGGGCGCTCTTCCCTAGCTATACCCACAACTCCGGGTGCCGAGGCCTCGCTGGAAGGGGAGGGGGCTTGGAGGACATGTGTCGTAGCTGGTCCTACACAAGCCCCGACCCCTTGCCTGGTGATGCATGGCCTCCCTCTCCCAATGGGAACTGGACATGACCCCACCACCCAAGAAGCCCAGGGTCTGAGTGTCACAGACAGCAGGGAGGGCCACCATGTAGCTTTGACTTTGAGAGTATTGACACATCTTGTCCTGCTTGGAATGGGAGAGGAAAGGGCAGGAGCAGGGAGTGGGACAGTATCGTCGCTGGCGGGACCCTGCCTGCTGTGCTGACAGTGATGGCAAGTGAAGCGGTGTGCCCGGGGTACCTGTTGGATGCCAAGACACAGGTAGTAGATACTGTCAGGTTCGTATCGCTCGCCGTTGGGTCGAGTGATCTCTCTCACAAACTGGGCCAGACCATAGTTGAGCTCGGCAGCTGAGCAGGCCAGAATGTCCTCTTTGATACGCAT
Organism: Eidolon dupreanum; assembly: GCA_028627145.1. NCBI lineage: Eukaryota > Metazoa > Chordata > Mammalia > Chiroptera > Pteropodidae > Eidolon > Eidolon dupreanum. The sequence goes on from CM053505.1 coordinate 100,142,071, forward strand.
AGGTTTGGCTGCAGTGATGGGTAGTGGAGGTGAGTGGGGTTAAGAGGACTTCGCACGGAGAACGTCATTTAGCTCCACCATTAACCTTTCATCCGTTACTCACATCCAGCTCCGGAACAAACCGCCAATTACCAAAAGGGCCCTAAGCCTTGAAACCCAAACAGCACCAACCCTTACTGTGCAACTCTTCTGCATCCTCGCGGGACACCCTCCACCTCCCGTCCCCATCCCCACCCCCATCTCCAGGGTCCTCACGGCCAAAGCGCAGCTCATCAGCCTTGCTGGTCTCTCCATTGGCATATTTCGACTGCACCCAGCACTTCCAAGCGTTGACACCGTAGGAATAATTAAGCCCGGTGCAGCCAGGCTGGCTGCTCATGGAGTCCCGGGAACAGCTCTCAGAAAGCACCAGCCGCTTTTGACCCTGGAGGGAAAGAGGGATGAGGGTGGCGGAGGTAAGGCCAGGGGCACCGTGGAGGCTGGCGGGACAGTGGTTACCACCAGGGCAGTGAGGGGCGGATGGGAGCACACAGCAAGCTTCTGGAGCACAGAGCCCCAGGCTCAGCTCCGATGACCCGGCAAACTGTGGAGAGAGCAGTTTGCTGGACGGTGGCGCTCACGGTGGTGGAGAAGGGAGGTCATCGGGGAAGGGGACAGTAAAGCTGCTGGCTTGGCCGTGAAAGCGCCCCCCTCCGGCCCTTTGAGACTCCATCCCCCTTCTGCAAATGCAGCAGCCCCAGGCCTCACCTTCCTCATGGTTCGGGGAAGGTCTTGCTCAGTAGACACGTCCTCGGGCCCTACCAGGCCACAGTCAAAGAGGAAGTCTACACTAGGGTTAATGTCCAAAGGATCTGGTAGAGGGCAAAGAAGGGAATCATTTGCTAAGATGTCATAGTCGACAGCCATAGACCCTGAACGTATGGGATCTTGTACGATCTCGGAAGCTAAGCAGGGTCAGGCCTGGTTAGTACTTGGATGGGAGACCACCAGGTACCATAGGCTTTAAAAAAAATAATAAGATGTCAACCCGACAGTCCTCCCAGGCCACTCCGGCTACTTGCCCACTTGACTCGAGATGAACCTCCTGGAGAGGTCCAATTGTACTCAGTGGGAACAAGCAAAGCTAGACCAAGAACACGCTCAGGGGCACAGCGACTCAGAAAGTCACACAGGAGTGCTTGTCACACTACTGGGCCACGCACTCCAATGTGGTCGAGATGGCAGGTTTCACGTTGTGGGTTTAACCATGGTGAAAAAAAGCCCATGAGACTCAAGTGTAAAATTGGGCACCCGTCCCCGTATCTCTGCTGCGACTTCCTGGAGGAGCCTTCTGTCACCAAGTTGCAAGTAGCACTGTTAGGGTCGTGCTCAGGGCCACAAGGAATGCACGCCTTTTCCCATGGCATGAATGCTCCCGCAGCGAGGGCCACGTTGAAGCCTACTCACTCTTGGGGAAGTCTGCCTCCAAGTCTTGCCCAGGCTCATCCAAGACATTGGCCATCTTCACGGCCATGGCCAAGACATCGTCTCGAGCTGGCCCAAAGAGGTCACAGTCTTCCAGAAGCCCCTCTGCACTCTGGTTGCTCACAAGATCTGGGAAGCAGAGAAGTCACAGGCTTTCAGGGGCGGGCCTCAACTGTCCCCCATCCCGCCAGATATGAGGTTGCCACTCTCCACCCCGCATGCAGAGACAAAGCAGTAGCACACGGGCTCCCCCATAGCCGCAGCACACGGCATACCGCAAAGGTCGGACGAGGCCTTGTCTAACTCCTCAGCCTCCGCAATCATTTCTGCCATTGCCAGGATGTCGGCCTCCAAGGGGTTGGAAGGGATCTTCACCTTCAGCTCCTCTATGGTCTCCACGATCTTATCTGTGCTCTCCAACGTGGTGGGCAGGAACATGGGCACAGGCACCTGGAGCCATAAATCCCAACTCAACGCCAAGAAGCACAGCACCGGATGCGGGGGACGGCCGGAAGCAGTAAGGGGCGGGGCTGGTGTCCGTCCTGGGAAGTGCGCTTACCGGGATGGGCATCGAGAAAGGCACCGGGACTTTCTGGCAGTACAGATGCATAGGCACTGGCACAAAGATGGGCACGGGGATGGGCAGCACAAGCACCTGGGGCTTCCACTCTTCTGCGGACAAGAGGGGGTCTTGTCAGAGCCCCTGTTACACAGTTCCCATCCAGGACCCGATGCTTGCCCGTCACCCCGAAGCTCTAACGCTGTAATGCTTGCTCGCTGTCACAAAACTGCCCTCACATCAAAGTCTGAAAGCGGCTCTGTGATTCTTCCATGTCCACGATACTTCAGCCACCTAAGAAAGCTCTATGTAGCTCTTAGGCACAGAGCTGGTGGCCGAGGACGACGGAGCACAGCCTGTGGTGTTCTGGTACCCTGGCTCACCTGTCTGGCTGCCTTTGGACTTCATCTCCACCTTGCAGGAGACCCCTCGATTCTGCATTAGTGGCTTACACATGGCGGCTTTGTTTTTGCGGGGTGTTGCTGGGGGTGGCGGGGGTGGCGGAGGGGTGGAAGCAGTGGCAGCTGATCGGGTCTTTACAGGGATCTGCAGAGACAAAGGCACACTGGTGCCGCCAACTGCTAGATGCCCCTGAGACCATCGCCCCCGCCCCCGCCCCGGCTTCCACCCTGACCTTGGCCAGACTCCCATTTTCCTCCGGGGTCTTCACCGTATTGCTGTTCTCCACTTTGGTTTGCGAGGGTGTCTGGGGCTTTGACTCAGGAGACTGACCTGCACATCAAAACAAACAAATGTCCCCTCTGCACAACTGTCTCTCCGTTTGCAAGGGGAGCGCCATTAGGATGCACAACACCGGAGTGTCTGGAATCTGTCCTCTTTGCTCCCCTAGGCCACACAAGGAGCAGCCCAGGAGCTTCTTTGCTCCTGGCTACCAAGAAGAATGAAAAAGAGTAGTTTCCCCAATAACCCACAATTTGAGACCTTCCATTTACATGGCGACAGGAGTCTGGCACCCCTGGAGTGGCAGAGGGACCGGGCTAACATGCTAGAAACGACAGCAGTCTTTGGTCTCACTAAAGGTAGAGCTTCTGCTGACACTTCCTTCCCTCTGAAAACTGGCCACGGCCCCCATGCCCCACCCTGCCTGAGTAGGCCCCCATCCCTAAAACGAGCTCCTCCACAGAGAATCAGTAAACTCTAACTCTCGAACCTTTAAACCAGAGGCCCCCGGTACCTGCAGGGTCGAGAAGCTAAAAGAGAGCGCAGGACCAGAAGCTCTGCCCAGGGATGACATGAGAGCGAGGGAGGACGACGGGCCAGGCCCCGGCTGGAAGCGTCGGGGCCAGTTCTAGCAGAGAGGCCTGCCCGGGACTCACTGTTCAGGAGGCTCTCGGGCCCGCTCTGGGTGTCCAAGTTCGGCTGGTTCTGCTGACTGTAGAAGCGCAGCAGACACTGTTGGTTGCAGAAATGACGGATCTGCCCACGCCAGTGGATGGTCTCCAGCAGCTTCCCCTGGCGCTTACAGGCGTGGCATCGGGCAGCCTGCGGGTGTCGATGAGATGGTCAGACCTGCCTCCCCGAAACAAGCCGGGCCCTTCACCCCAGGATAAGCCCTGCTGCTCCCCTTGAAGGCTGGGCCAGTTGGAGCCCCTCCCTGGGGATCGCCCGCACCGATCGCAGCGCAGCAGCCCGTGCTCCCCGCTGCCCGGCCCCCCCTGCTCACCCCCTTACCTTGCAGTACCACAGCAGGTACTTGCTCTTACAGTCCTCACTGCAGAAGTCCCAGGTGCTGCCGTCCAGCTGCTCGGTGACGCCGCGCTGGCAGGTCTGGGAGCAGTAAGTACAAGTGATACAGCACAAGCCCAGCTTCTTGGTGAAGTCCTGTTTGTACAGCAGCACGCAGCCTAGAAAGAGTCCAGAGACACAGAGATCTCCGTGGCCGTGAGACCCGAACCTCTCCCGGACGGCCTCTCGGGGCCCTAAGCCTGAGGACGGGCGGGGCGGAGCATCCTGAGCAGAAAGCCCGGGTCCTCGGACAGACGGCACCCCAAGGCCCCGGCTGTCTGCCACCCTCCCAGCTTGGAGGCCAGGCTGCGGGGCCCGGCCCGCGCCCTACCTTCGCTGCAGAAGCTCTTCTCCACGCCGCTGAACCGCAGCTTCTCGTGGAGCAGTTTCTCCTGCCTGCAGTGCTCGCACTGGGACACCACCCCACGCAGCCGCTTGAAGTCCTCGCAGCAGTCCCGGCAGCAGAACTGGAACACCTGGTCCTGGGGGCACAGGCGGGGGGGACAGCCGTGACATCCGAGCCTGGCGACAGCCAAGTGGAAGGACCCCTTTGGACAGACGTCTGGTCCTCTGGCACGATGTGGGCGGGGTAGGGGTCTTACCTGCCAGTCCAAGACCTCGGGCTTGCCACTGAAGAGGCTGTGGCAGTAGTGACAGCTCAGATGAATGCCCCCCTCAGGGCTTGTGCGCTGGAGGGAAGGAAGACAAGTAAGGGAGGGGCGAGACGTGTGTGGCCGTGGCGGTGGTGGAGGGGGAGAGGAAGTCGGGCTCGTTATTTGCTCTGCCCAGGCCTACCTGCCCCCATTCTCTCGCCCTCTCTATGGCACCACACCCCTTAGCCCTCGTCCAGGGTCTGAAGTACCTGGAACTTGGTCCAGCAGCTGGGGCTGCAGAACTGGTAGACTGTGCGATCAACCTTGTTGTAGTAACAGGGGTCAGAGAGGCTGCGGCGGCAGAAGCTGCAGGGTCGGGGAGGGCCTGGGGTATAGAGAGAAAGGGAGGAAGGGGGAGAGAGGGGAGGAAGAGAGAGGAAGAGAGAGAGAGGAGAGAGAGAGAGGGAGAGAGGGAGAAGGAGGGAGAGAGCACACAGAAGGTGTAAGGCGGTGCAGAGCTGGAACAGGAAGTCCACGGGAAGACGTGGCTGGGTCGAGGTGAGGCAGCAGGGGTTACTTTAGAAGAGGGGAGTTCGGGGGGGTAGAAGGGAGGCCAGCAGGGGTCTCAGAGGAGAGGGCTTTGCACCTACCAGTGAGCCCTGCCTGCTTCACTTTGTAAGAGGTGGTGCAGCAGAGGGAACAGAACAAGCTCGTCTTGCCATTACGATCCACATGTGATAGCATCTCAAAGTTCTTACACAGGGTCTTGCACCAGACACATGGGTACACACGTGTGTTTTTCTGTGAGGATGGGGAAGGAGAGGCTGAGGCTGGATTTGTCCCTTCGCTTTTATTTTTAAAATTTTTAAAACATGAAATATTTCAAGCATACAAAAAAGTATAGATGATGATATAACAAAGACCTGTGCATCCACCAGCCAGCTTCAAAAATAAAACATAACAGATACAATTGAAACCCCCTTTATTCGCTTTATTCCTCCCAGCCCTCGCCCCGTCAGGCACCTTTATTCGTCACCCGAGAACCGCGAGCCGCACCCCCTTCCACAGCCCTCTAGCGCACTACTCCCTCGGCCCCACCTTCTTGTACGCCCCCAAGCAGCTTGTGTTGCAGAAGCGCTTCTGCTGGCCCTCGTGGAAGAGTAGCTCGGGGCCAGGGCTCCCGGTCTTGGTGTAGATGTAAGCCCCGCACTGGTCACAGCAGTTGGTTTTCAGTCCCTTGTTGGCCCGGAATTTGGAGAAGCAGGAATCGCTGCAGAGCCGGTGCACCACGCTGCCATTGCTGACCTCGTGCAGGACCTGCCACACACACACGCACACCCTGAGCCGGGGCCTGGCCACCGCCACCCACCCCGATGCGAGGACAGCCCTCCCCACGTCGCCCTAGACCTTCGCAGCACACAGTGCGCCCAGGGACCCCCCAACCTGCACATCAGGCTGCCGACTTGATGCTGAGGTCCTGGGAGGCAAGGAAGGCCAGCTGCACACATCCTGGAGAGGCTCTATCCTTGATAGGCTCCCTGCGATGGCCGCCTTTCACCCCACCCCTCCCGCGCAGGGCCTGGCCCCTGCAGCCCCAGGATTGCGGGGGCGGGCCGGGGCCGGCCAGGCTCCGTGATCAGCGCGCCCTCCAGCTTCCTCACCTCTCCTGTCTTCTGGCAGATGCTGCAGCGAGTGGCATCGGCAGGGTCCCCAGACTGAGGGATCGGGCGCTGCTGCTGGGCCTCATACAGGGAGAGGCAGACAGACGTGCAGAACTCGTGGAAGGAGCCCCCGGAACCTGTCTGCGCCACCACCGAGTCCTTGGTGTTCCAGATCTCCCTGCGGGCGGGAACCCGTTTGAACGTCACTCAGTTGCACCCTCTCATTCCCTCGGCCCCCCGCCTCTCCCCTGGGATCCACGGCCACAGGGCTGCAGGCTCTCAGACCCCTACCCAGAAGGCTGCCTCCCAGTCCCATTCCGCCAGGCTCTTGCCAACAGTCTCGGCCTGACGCACTGCTCCTGGCCCGACGCCCGCCCTCCCCTCGCCCCCGGACGCCCCCGCGTACTTCTTGCAGAAGGTACAGGTCTTTTTGCCCGAAGGCTTCTTGGAGAACGTGGTGAGACAGGACGAGGAGCAGAAGAGCTGCGGCAGGCCCTTGCGCTGGTAGGCAGTCTGCCCCTTCTGCAGCGGCGTCCGGCAGTGTGCACACGTCATCTTGGTGCCCACCGCGGAGCGCCCGGCCCTTTGTGCTACGCTGGAGCGTAGGGACATGCGAGGAGAGCGCCGGGGCCGGAATGGCACAAAGTCCTCATCGTTGGGGTCATCTACCATGGCATCAGAGTCCTCGTCTGACACTGGAACTGCGGAGGGGGCGCGGCGTGAGGAAAGGCGGCCGCGCCGGCTCCCTGGCCACCCCCGGACCAGCGGGGAGCTCGGCTGCTACTGGGACCCCCTTATTCTTGCCCGTCACACTGGTATCTGAAGCCACTGCTGTCACTCTCCCTTAGTTACTCTGTCACCAAGCATGGAGGAGAAGGCAGGGCTCGAAGCGGGGGGCTCTTGTTTTCAGTCTCCCCGACTGCCCCTGGTTCCCATGCCAACCCAGAGCAGAGAGAGGCACTTCACACTCCGTGCGGAGCTGGGAGGTCCCACTCATCACAGTCACACTGCCGCAGGTCCTACTCACTGCTCTCGGTGGAATCCACGACCTCGGGTTTGGGAGGCTCTGCCCGCCTAACGCGCTCGCTTCTCTTCTGCACCTTGGAAACACGGAGGGAGAAGCTGACGCCAGGTTGAAGTTTGAGGGGGCAGAGCTGGGAGGAGGGGGTGCAGTAGGGACTCTGGGCCCAGCCCTCAGCAGGAGGGCAGAGAAGGAGGCTTCCTGAAGCTGCTCACACCACCCTCCACAGAACGACATCTGGGAGGGAAAATGAAGGGTCTGTCCTTCCCAGGGCTACAGGGGAACCGGACTCCTCCAGTCCCCTCCCCCCTCACCCTCTCAGGCGGCTTCTCACTCGCCTTCCCAGGCAGGCCATCTCCTGCAAAGGAAGCAGAAAGCAGCCTACATGTTGGGCCTGCCCTCACACCCCCTGCCTGGCCCAGCGACCGCCTCCATTCCTGGGGAACAACTTACTCAAAACTGAAAGGGAAAACTCGAGTGCCTGTGGCTTCTTGGGGCCCCTCTCAGGGTTACCTCGAGCTCTGCACTGGGGGGGTGGGGGTGGGTGCAGCCATTCTCCATGAAAAATATCCTACCCCTCCCAGCAGCTTTCCGTCCCAATGATGGGGAGTTGGGGACGGACAGGTAACACACCTTTCATTGAGAATTTATAGTTTACCAACAGAAAGCAATGCGCTCCCCCAAAGGCAGGTAGCAAGGGGAGAAGGGAGCGGTGAGGCACGGGTAGGTCCCCAGGACTCGGGTGACTATCTAAGCACTAGGACCCTCGTCACACAGCCTGGGAGAGGCACGCTACTAGGTAGGACAGGCGAGGAAGGAGAGCCCGCCCTTGGCAGGCCCCGGTCCTGGCCCCTGCATCTCTGCAGGCCCCCTGAACTCACGATGCTGTTGGTGGCTCCAGAACCTAGTTCTCATTCATCAGACCCAGAAACCCCACTCTCGCCTAGAACAAAACAGCTGGAAAGGGCTTAGAACCAAGAAGCCCGTGGTCCTCCCCAAACCCCGAAGGAAGGACCCTGGCACCAAAGACCCACTAGGCTAAGAAGAAAGGAACCTCTCCCACCCCATCCACCCTCTCCAACCTGGCCCCCGAAACCTCACCCGTATTCCTAGCCCTTCCCCAAGCTTACCTTCCTTACTCTTCACCAGCCCCCCTTTCAAACCCCTAACACCTTCTGCACACGCATCCCCCCTCTGATCGCTCCATCCTCCTCCTTCTCCCCAAACACACAGCCACCCCTCTTTATCCCCGCCCCCTCCCCAACCTTGACTCTCCGGCTGAGCAGGCAACCTACCTGGCAAGGAAGGGTGTGCAGGGGGGCTAGGGCCCCCAGGTTGGGTCTGAGAGCTGCTGAGTCCATCCCCCAGAGTCTCTCCCACTGAAGGGCTGGGGGGGCCACTGGGGCTCTGTGGCTGCCCTTGGGGAAGCTCCTCCTCCTGCCCGGGGGAGCCCCGTCTCCCAGCGCCCATGGAGGCAGTCTCCTCCTCTTCACCGTGTGGGGACTGCAGGCTTAGTGGGGACTCTGGAGCCAAAGGCTCTAGCAGCCCCTCGGGTGAGGAGGGATTGGCCCCAGCCCCCGGGTCAGGTGGCACCACCTCAGGGGTCTGACCCCCTGGTCCAGGCCCTAGGGTCTGATCTGCATCCCACGCGAGGCTGCCCTCGGGACCGTGGTCCACCGCTGGGGGCGAAGGGGCTTTATACAGCAGCCCCCCCAGCCCCAGCAGCTCAGTGGCTCCGTCCAGGACGCCAGGGCCCTTTTCCAGGCCAGCAGGGGCATCGAGCAGGTCCAGCGCTCCTGAGGATGGAGAAGGGCCAGGGGGAGCCCATCCTCGAGTGGGGGCAGTCTGGGATTCCAGTAGGTCCTCTCCAAATTCCATGTCTACTGGAAGGTCTCCAGCCAGGGGCTTCTCTGGCAGGGTCAACGGGTCAAACGGACTGGGGAAGTCACTGGGGTCCATGAGGGTGACTGGCTATGGGCTGCAGGTGAGGGCAGAAGAGGGGGCGGGAAAGGTGGTCTTCGCTAGAATTCCTTCTGATACAGGCTCTGGGACACACCCCAGCATCCACTTGGATTTCTCGGGCACAGCCCCCACCGCAAACGACATTTCCATGGGCTTTAGCCCAAATGACCACTCCCCCCCACACGTCCAGCGCCCCCTGTGGGGAGTGGCGTCCCCCGCCCTGGCCCGGTGCCCATGCTCTCCGGGCAGTCGGTGGTTCCACCCGCTCGCCTGGCCCCGCCACCCCACTGCAACTCCCAGTTCCCCTCCCCCCTTACCTTTCGGCCCCCCCAAACTCGGCCTGAATGCCCCCTTAGAGTCTGCTGGGGCCGTCGGCACCAGGAGCCTTTCCCGCCCCCGCGACCTCGGTCTCTATTCCGTCCCCAGGCTCCTAGAGCCCCCCAGCTCCCCAGGCATTACCCACCCTGTCTGGC